>JACXGJ010002525.1:0-64517 GCA_016801105.1 Esox niger | reverse complement strand
AACCAAAATAAACCACACCACTGTGGTAAAACACTCAACATAAATAGGTTCCCCAATTGGAGGCAATAACGAACACCTGCCTCCAATTGGGGAAACCAAAGCACATAGAGGTGGCTAGAGCCACCTCTTTTGGCCATGTCCTGACTATGACCCCAGCCAGCGCAAAGATGGCTAGGGGCATAGCCAGGACATGACATAAACAAATCAAAATAATTTTATGATAAGTGGAAATACAAAAGGAGAAATCAAATTATATTATTTCAAGATCATTTGAATGAGGTCTCAAATTCAAGATAACTATGTGGTCTTTTAAAGAGGTAAACTAAACTTGTAATAGTAATTTATTCTTATTTTTTGTGCCATGTCTGTTAGTTTGAAATGTGTGAGAAAATATTATTCATTTTCAGAACTCTCAGTAATCTAGATAGTCTAATGTGCGATTTTTGCAGTTCCTGCCCTTATTTTAGCCCAAGTCAAGTGTGGGTTAATATCAATACAACTTTCCTAGTGTGAATAGTTAGATTGGGAATTTATACAGAGTGTTGTAGGGCAATTTGGAACATCAGGACTGATGAAGACAATGAAAGTTCAATAGGTATTGTTTGTAAATGTGTCTACAATAGAAAACCACTAAACCACTGGGTAAAAACAGGCACAATTACACTTTAAATCTCACCATTTGTGCTCCATGAAATTATCATTCTTTACATTACCAAATTGTCTACTAGACTGCATGTAACACAAAGGTTGATCTGATGGAAAAGGCCAGTAAATAAATGAGGCGGGACATTGCTATCTGTACAGAAATTGAGCAGACGGCAATACCTCCAAACTGAATTACACCCTGTTCAGTGACATTAATAGCCCTGTCTATGGCAGTAATATTCTCTATTCTTCATAATTTCTTCAACAGGAAAGGGTCTGATTTTTCAGATGGCTTCTACTCTGGGGGAGACGTAATTTCACCCTCTTCAGAGGCCCCTCACAGGGGCGATACACAAGGGCCAGCTCTAATGGAACTGTCATATAAATGTAAATAACATTGTGACTCTGAAACAAACCTTGAAGGGCAAGCAGGCAGAGTTAAGTCAGATAAACAAACACACACATGCTTACTTGGACACATGCACACCCACCCACCCACACACACACACACACACACACACACACACACACACACATACACACACACACAAACAATCTGTCACACCCAGAGTGCTTTAACCCTTTCCGTGGGGAGTAGACGGATATCATACCAGACCTATTCCATTAAGTCTCTCTGTTTTTATGATTATCGTTCAATCCGCAAGTGGCTAAAACTCTACGAGAAAAGAGATGATCCGAGATGATGGCACAAAACAGCACCCCTCTGTCTCGTGTGAAAGCCATGTATCTGATTTTATTGGTCCAAAAGACAATGACATCTCGGCACACGTAACCGTTGATTGTTGCCAAGTAAGAAAGTAATTAGCTAATAATCTTTGAGAAAAGCTCTTCTGTCGGTAATCCATCGCAAGAAAACAACCCTAAAGAGAATCCTGCTTGTATTTGGCATCTCACTAGTCACATCAAATCAGTCAAAACATAATTGACAGAAAAACAATTACATCTCATCTTGATGTTGTCCTTTGGTGGCAAGATTACATTTTCCATTCCAAAATAGCCACCTATGATGATAAGGATATGGACTTGTGGTTGTACTGAAATCTCCCTACTGGTCAGCGATTCATTTAACAGCCTATGTTGTTCCCCACACCTGAGAAGATCGATGCGGGTGTTCAGCGTAAATTAGCTGGGTCGGCATTGCCATGAAATGCCAGACAGAGTGTTTTGTTAGGTAATGTCAGCCTTTAGGAAGAACACAAATGCTAAAATTGTGTCTTTTACCCAGAGTTGGTGACTCAAGTCACAGACTTGGACTCACGTTGCACTAGTCACCAATAAATTGACTTGTGACTTGACTTGTGATCTGTTTAAAAGACTTGAGACTTGACTCATACTTGTAGGCATTGGACTTGTAGATAAATGTAGAATATCTAAAACTAATGAAAAAACCTGCCTTCCTGCCCTGTTCTGGTCTGGTAGCTCAAGCAATTAAAGTTGAAAGTCACATAGGTAATGTTAGCCACAGTGCATCTGTTCCATTCATAATTGCAATACAAATATTATTTATATTCAGTGAGAAGATAATGTTAGTTCGCTGTCTAGAATTGGGCCTGTTTCTAATGTTTTCCAGCCCAATTAGTTACAGTAGCGAATAACTAGCTAACACATATAACCCTACAGAACACAAAGAGCTGTTAGCTCATGGCTAACCTATGTAAAATTGTCAGACAATTTGGCTAATGGCAGATAGAATAGTAGATAGAATTGGCCAGCCCTTAAACATGATCATACTTCAATTGAACATACATTGCATTCTTGCTATAATAAATGGAATGTTTCCATTCAGTATCAGTGTACCACATTATCAACTGCTGATTTAAAATAGCCCATAAAATAATAGTAATCCCCCAAAAATGCACCTTAAGTTGAAAGGACTTGCTTTGCACGAATAGACTGTAACTACAGCCTATAGTGCTTAAAAGACTTCATACCCGACTTGGAATTGCATGCAGTGACTTGAGACTTGACAGGACTTGCATGCAATGACTTGAGACTTGACAGGACAAGCTTGCAGTGACTTGAGACTTGACAGGACTTGCATGCAGTGACTTGAGACTTGACAGGACTTACATGTAGACTTGAGACTTGACTTAGACATGTCTGAAATACTTAGACATGTATGCTGTTACCTGTACATGCTACAGTATCCATCAGGCATAACGTAAAGCCTACTAAAAAATATAGCAGATACTGTACAATAATTGCATTGCCATGCCAAAAGTGTTGTGCCAATGTGATTTGCTAGACCAGAAACCAGAAACAAACAGTTTTTCTCTCAAAACAGAATAAAAGCCATCAAGAATTGAACTCAGGCAATTCCTAATGTTTGGACGCAGCCAATGGACATGATGCGATGCAAGTAGTACAGCAGCTGTCATTTATTTCAGAGGAGTCTTTCTTTAATGGCTGATAATAATGCTGGAAGGTGATGGCTAAAGTCTAGCTAAAGCGTTAATGGTAAATGTATTAACTACTTTGGCTGTTGTCTTCATAGGTTACAAATAGAGTTTGTAATATGGCTTGTTCCCTGGGCTTAACTTTTCCAGGGACTTTAGCCATGCACCACCACAGTAGATTAGTCAGTCCATGTAGTTAAAGAAAGGTTGCATATCCTCAGATTTAATTTCTAATCCTGAAATACATGAGCTAAACACTAGACAGTGACATCATTGGGAACCCTAAAGGATGTAATCAAAGCTCTGTGGTGAGCATGTCAGCCAGGGATCAGAGTGGAGATGATGTGGACGCTGGCAGGAGGATTCCTAGACCTGCAGATAGAGCCTGTGAAGGTTCAGAGGACTGTCAGGATTACGTCTCATCCTCACTGTCAACCCACCTTTGTAATCCAATCACAGTGAGGAGAGGGTGCATTAACTAGACAGCACACTGAACTAAACAGGGGATAAAGAACTGCTGCTTGGTAGCCTATCTTCCCTGTGTAAGGGAACGATTGTTAAGAATGTGCTCAGGTGGAGCTGGCAAACCATTTGGTCACACAAAGCCCCTCTCACTGACAAATATAATGTTCTTTACACACTCTTTGATCAATTAAATGTTTTTCTGTTTCAAATTAAACTTTGATAACTGTGGTGTAAAAACAAAGAACAACTATGGGTAACTCTAAGTAATTGACTATGAATGCAACTTTTTGGGGATATTTAGTCTTTTACATCTTTAGACCAACATATTAGTCTGATGAAGTTTTTTCTCATGTCTGGATCAAGTTCTGCACATGTGTTTATTTTCTGTGATGGTGGAAAGCCGGCTACAGACTGCATAATGATCACAGTAGGCCTATTGATGCAATTCTTTCTCCACACTTCCTCGCCTGGAGTGGAAAAAGCACTGACCCTCTTCCTGTAAAGCCTGACATGGTTGTTGCACACATTTGGAGGGCTCTTGGACCTTTCCTTCATGCAGCAGCATTTCAAGATCCATGATAGTCTTTCAAGATCCTTGGAAGCATTTGAAAACCAGAGAGACCACAGGTTTACAATACGATCTGAAACTGAGATGGCCATTGTTAAACGTAGATTTTGTGGTCCCGCAACTATTTCTATTGATTTCTTGCTCATGCTACTGACAAAATAACCTGGTAATTAATGGAATTCATTATGCCATCAATCTTCAAAATCCTCCAGACCACTAGTAGCGAAACTTCCTAAAAGCATCAATGATTCACCACCATATTTTATTGAGGATGTCAGGTGCTTTTCCTTGTATGCAAACCCCTTTTGTTGTGCATGACCAAAAAGTAAAACTTATGTTTCAACAGACCACAACATACAATTGTAGTTTCAATAACACTAGACAAAGCTCTGGCACTGCAATATGTGGGTTGTGCTCAGTAGCGGGTTCTTTTGTGCAAACTTTCCAAAGAGCTTTTTGCCATGGAGATGGTCTCTTATAGTTGATTTTGAGACTTGATAACCCCAAGATTCCACTAGACTGTGCCCTGAGTGTCCATAGCGGTCAGCGGCATATATATATATTTTTTATATGCTTTACCTGATCTGTAAAGCATATATATATATTTTTTTAATATGCTTTACCTAATCTGTTTTGGTGAACAACCACCTGCTTCCTTTCAGCTGAAAGCTCTTTGATTTTACACATGACAATGGATAACAAAATGATTTTACATGCATGCAACCTGATATTTATATTGTAATACTCAATTAAATATTTTATGTTTGAGAAATTAAAGTACATGGTGAGTAGACTGCACTTTAGTATTCTGCCTAGTCGCGTGCACTGTTCACCATGATTGAAAAATGTGCAAAAGCTATGAAAAAGTCTAGTCTGTAGCCACTCCCAACTTATTTGACCTTCTTTCATCAGTTGGCATCATCATTTCATGTGTTTCTCTGAAAGGACAGCAAACCAAACTGCAAGAGATTGGAATGTGGCTGAATTATTAAAGACGCCAATTAGCTGGGCTGCCATTTAGATCAAACACACAGGGTGTCTTTCACTGCAAAGCAGTGGCATTTACTAGCAGCACTAGAGGCTTGTTAGAGGAGCAGTGTGGGCTGGGTGCCGGGCGGAGAGCGCAGAATGTGAGGCGGAGCATCAGGCCATTAAAGAGTTGAGATGTGCAACAGTGCTCTAACGAACGACTTGACACAACAGCATGGTTCAACTCAACCTCAGAGAGGTTACTGTGGCCTCAACCTACTCAGCAAGCATGCAGGAGAACAAACTCTTAAGACCAGTGTGGAGTTGTATTGGATCTTATTTAACTTCTCTTTCTCTCCCTCTCTTTTTAATCTCTCCCACTCTTTCTTTCTCGAATGTATGTCTTCAAAGGAGCGTAGCGGAGGACCCCAGTCCCCATAACTGTTATTTGCTGATAAGGTTAGCCCGGCTTCCAGCAAGGTTAAAGTTATTACATGTAAATTAGCAAAAGCGAATTAAATACATATATTTTAAAAACCCTTTATATTTCAATCATAGCAGCAGGAGGGCATTAAGTACAAAAAGCAAATGTGTCCCTCCTCCATGGTAGATGATAATGGGATCTTCAGTTTGATTAGAAATCTCAGCCTTAAAACCACTTGTCACATCTGCTCCCCAGTACAACTCTCAATTCCACAGCAACACACACGCACACACACACAGAGGTACCCATCCAGTTCAATAGTGGTGATTATGATAATTATTCATGCTTCATGTATCATAATGTATGAAGATAACCGCAAACGGACCATCATTTAACTCCCTTTATCTTGCCATAATGGGGACTACTGGAATGAAGATGATCCTAAGTTTGGGTTATATCAAGTTAAATGACTTACTGAGGCGGGGAGTCTGGATACATCACATTGACTTGTGATAGAGTCTCCACGTAGGAGTCAAAGTCAAATGCTGGAGGAAATTCCTCAATACAAGTTGACCTCAGCTCTCCGATGGAGCCGCCATACGAGAAGCCATCCGGTGCTGTTGAAAGGCAGAGTAGTCAAATAACGGTAGATAACACAATACTTTTTGTTCTTAGTGTACTACAGCATAATAATCAAATTTATGGAAATATCATGTGTTCCTGTCAGGCAAATTCAGCATTATAGACACTGCAGTTGCATGCAAAATCACATATTTAATTAAAATCAATTGATGTTTTACAGAATGGACAAACAATATACAAGTAAAACGGAGTATAGTATGTCTTGGAGCATGTGTATATCCAAAAAAGTGAACTTCAAAGTATTAGCATATTGGAGAAATTACGCTAGTAAGAAATATTGTGGATAGTACATTAAGAACAAAACATGTGGTTTTGTTGCCTGGCACTGTTTCCAGCTGCTAGCATTTTAGCATTTGAGACACAAATCTGATCCAAGTTCATCTATATTAAGACTTTTTTGATAATAATTTCCAATTAGTCCAAAAGTCTCCAAAATTATTTGTGAGGCTCTTAAAATAAAATAACAAAGGCCCTTAAAATAATAGATCCCCTAAATACCAACCACAGGGTACATTTTATTTTAAGTTTTAAGACAAAGTCTTGTGAAAAAGTAAGTACACACCTATTTTATCATCATTTAAACAATTCAATTTAGAATCAGGTGCATCAAAACAGGTTAAAATTATTAGAAAATCATTACTGAGTAACTTGTGAGGGTTCAGCTTTACATAAAGTTTAGAAAAGTCATCTGTTTCTCTCTTATATGGGTGTGTGGTAACACATCATGTCAAGATCAAAATACCTATTTGAGCCCCTGAGAAGAAAGATGCTCATGAGTCTGGAAGAGGTTAAAAAGCCACGTCCATGCAATTTTTAATGCATCATGGAGAAAATTCCAGAAGATCAAATGCAGGCCAAGACCTGGTTCGAAAGAGTTATAAATCTCTAATAACCCTAGGTAACATCACCCTGAGAAAAGAATATCATTATTTAAATTATTTACAAATCTATTGTTTAGGATTTAAGAAATTTCCCCGTGTTACTAAGCCGACCTAATGGTCCTAAAGACCATTGCCACAATCACTGAATCCCTGTGTACTGTAAGTGTAGAGTATGAGTCAACTGTCAGACAGAAATTGCACAAACCTTTATGGAAACTACTACGTATAGCTATTGTAAGCTACTGGAACAGAGTGCTCTGGACATATTATTCTAAAGTAGAGTTGTTTGGCCTCAATGCTTGACACCATATAAGGGAAAAACGAATTACCAACAGACTAACCTCCTACCAACTGTAAAGTATGGAGAAAGTGGCATTGTAGATTGGGGCAACTTTGGTGCCTTTGGCGTACTTTCAGGGCCTAGACACCATGGCATAATTGAGTTAACTATGAATTTCATATTCTGCCAGAGAATTCTTAAGATGAATGTGAGGCCATCTGTCAAAAAGCTGAAGCTAAACTGAACATGGATCTTGCAACAGGACAATGATCCAAAACACACAAGCAAGCAACAACAGAATGGCTCAATAAGAAATACAGGTGAGCAATAAGCCCATATCTAAACACTGTGAGGGGACTTGAAGCAGGTCGTGCATACAAAAACACCCTTCAAACTGACACAGTTGAAGCAGTCCTTTAAAGAAGGGACAGAAATTCCTCTCAGTCACTGTAGGAGACTAATAGACTGTTACAAAAAACAGCTACAAGTTATTTCAGCCAAATGGGGTGACACAAATTATTGAAGCAATGGGTGTACTTACTTTTTCTGCACTATGAAATTGGATTTCTGTAGATTTTTGATGAATAAATGATTGCAAAGTATAATCTTTCATAGTAATTTGTAAAATTACGTTATGTCTATCAGTCAGTAGTGTCAAAGTGAACACCTTCTTGTCCAAATATGTTAAAAAATAATATTTTATTCATGACAGTATACAAACATTGTTATACAGAATCTGAAATAAGAGTGACATTTGCCTTTACTGCCTTTACTGCATTAAAACACTAATCACCTCTTTATCCTCTGGTACTAATCAGTCAAGTTTGACTAGAGCAACAGTACTTAGCTTGCTGCCATGTTAATGTTACAGTACTTAGCTTATCTTTAGATTACCTTTATGCTCAATAGTGGTTGTTGGCAAGATAATGTGTACCTTTTAAGCAGACATATATGCAATTTAATTCCTCTTTGAGCAAGTAGTGTGAACGGCTTGGTGAGATGTGAGGAAAATCCTTAAAATGTTTTGACTTTCGAGAACCAGATGTGAAGTTGCTCCATTAAGTCAAGTGAATGATTATTAAATGTAAGGGGAATTTTGTAATTATATTTTTACATTATCTTCCTGAAATACTGTAACACAATTTGCAATGAGGCATTTTACTGTACCTATAATGTCAATTCTTTTATCATACCTGTCTATGGGCATGAGGCTGAGTGACGATCCATGTATAGGGCTTTGATTGAAGCCAGTGTGATATCATCTGGGTGTATCAGCCTCTGGCCAGACAGAGGGAGAACGGTGCTGTCCTCATACAAAGGATGCTCTTTGAGCTTTTTGTAGTCTCTGTGTGGACTGACAATGGGAACCATTCCACTTGGCCAAGATCTGGCAGGCTATGTACATACATTTGATTTAGCGCAAGAAATTGCTATTTTATCATTTACTTATTAACTCCACAAAGTGTGCTTCATTTACAAAAGGCTCTCTGCAGAAGAGCACTGGTTGTTTAAAATAACAGCTCTGAATAATGCCTAATTTGGCATAGAAATGGCATGTGAGTGAAATGTGTGCATTTAAGAACTACACTTTATATATTATATTAAATCAGCCCAGGGAAAAATATCATGGGAAATGCCTGGCCATAGTCTAAGTGCTTTGTAAATTAGACCTATGAAATCAACCAGTCTGTAACTGACATCCTATAAAGAGAAGCCAATACAAAGGGCTTTGACACAACCACAGTATTTACTGAGGGACAGCTGCCTGTAACTCACCATAGCTAGCCCGCAGGTGGGGGTTGCGCAGACGGCTGTCTTTGCGCAAGCTTCCCACGATGATGGTAACGCAGGACAGGAAGAGCACCAGGCCGATGACGATGCCAGCAACAACCAGTGGAGACACCAGCAGGCTGGCCTCGCTGCCCCCATCGCGACAGTCTGGGTACTCATGGGCACTGCTCTGGTTCGAGCTCACTGCATGGTCCAGCCGCCACAGGTTCGGGTTTATGTTTTGATATGTTTTGAATGACAGAGGGAGGTGTGGAGAGATGTGAACAAGAAAAAGGAAGGAGAGACCAGAGGGAGATGATGGAGAGACAGGTGAAGAACAACACAGTGTCATTCTTCAGTTAGTGATGAAGCAGAAATTCTAGAACTTTAGTGCACTGAAAAAAATTACTGTCAAAAAATAAGGGAAAAAAATTATGATATTTGCATGAAATAAGGTAAATAATCTGCCAATGAAACAAGACAAATTTCACTAGGTAAGATGTCTTGAAACAAGCATACAAGCACAAATATTTAGGCATCCGAAAATGTCAGGTATCTTGAAAGTGCACTGAACAAAATTGTAAACGCAACACATGAAAAACAATAAGACCTTCTCAATGTACACAAAAGGCCTACTTTTCTCAAATATTGTTCACAAATCTGTCTAAATCTGTGTTAGTGAGCACTTCGCCTTTGCCAAGATAATACATCCAACTCACAGGTTTGACATATCAAGATATGTATCGCACAGGTGTGCCTTAGGCAGGCCAAAATAAAAGGCCACTCGAAAATGTGCAGTTCCATTTTCGAGTGGCATATCATTTTGATATGCCACACCTGTGAGGTGGATGGATTATCTCGGCAAAGAACAAGTGCTCACTAACACAGATTTAGACTCAATATTTGAGAGAAATAGGCCTTTTGTGTGCATAGAGAAAGTCTTAGATCTTTGAGTTCAGCTCATGATGAATGTGGGCAAAAATAAGTGTTGCGTTTAGAATTTGTTTTTGCAAATCAGACATAAAATAAGATGCCGTCAAGATATTCGAGGCATATTTATTCAAACCAAGTGTTATTATCAAAAAAATCTTTGCCTGTTAAGGAAATATATCTTATTTTAAAGACTGTTTGACTTTAACCTGGTAAATATACTTGGTATTTTTTGCAGTGTGGCAGTGTAGATGTGAGAAATGATGCCTCCATGACCATAACGAGAGAGATATGAGTTGATACTTCTCATCATTTAAACACCTCTCTGTGGACTGCAGGTCAGGAACATTCCCCAGATTTTCATTCCTCAGTGGGGGAATAGATTCGCAAGTCTGCAGTGTTAAATATTTAATCCTCAACCCGTTTGAATTTTTAAATACATGGAGTGGAACTTCATGTCAGCTCAGGAGGCAGAAACCCAACTTCAACCATTAGCGGCACTTCTTAAATCCATTCCATCATTTCGGTCAGAACTAGAAAGAAACCAAAATAAGGGAATGCACACAGACACACGAAAAATAGGATAATCACTCAACACAACACAGATAGAGACACAGATTCAATATCCACCTGCATCCTTATATAATACGAGCAGCCATGTACACTCGCCACGTCTGACCTCAAACAATCATTTTGGGGGTCATCAACCAGAGACATGAAATCTAATCAATTTATTTATGAGTCCGTGTGTCCAAATGCTAATCCTGTTTCCCTTTATTCATTTTTTCCCTGCTGAGGAATTCCTGCTAAAGTGGATGTAATGCAATATTTGGGTTGATCATAATTGATGCTAATCTTATAATACTGGGTGAAAATCTCCAATAGCAGAGCAGTCTATTGCTGCAAGCTGTTGATGTGGCTGTAGCTATGTTGACATAGCTGTAGCTATTTTGGCGTGGTTGTAGCTATGTTGACGTAGCTTTGTGCCTCCCTGCAGTACCAATTCTCATTGGCTGGTGGAGACATTGACATCACTGCAATGATGGTATCCAAATAAGGGACTAATTGCTGCTACTCTTCTGTTGCTTTCGGGTTGATCTAGTTCTGTGAGTACAATGATTCTACAAGCTTCTGAGTGCCTTACACAACCAAACAAGTTAACAGGTTGAAGTGATTCCTGTATTCCTTTATTGAATTCAATTCCAGGCCAGGAATTCCACCTCTAATTTAAAGTAGCGGTGAAGTTATCCTAAGGGTAATAAATGTAGTGTCTGTGAAGTGTGAAAGGCCAGAGTCTGTCATTAATACTGATCTGTAAAAGCTCTGAGAACAGCGTGCTAATCCAGTGAAAGGTCTGAAGGCAATAAAGGACAATATCACAGAGTAGGTTAATGGAATTATACTACAGAGCAACTCATTATGGTTCTATGATTCACGGACTTGCTCACATAATTCTTTTCCAGGACTCTTTCCCCTGAGCTGATGCTTTATAAAGATTGATTTTATCTCAAAGGTGGCAGGCCAAATAAATGAGCTGAGAGTTGAGACATCAAAATCAATCATCAGATCAGTGATGCATTGAAATTACACACTCTTTCAAATAATGACCATATTATCAGATATGATATCTGATTGGAGAGAGAGAGAGAGAGAGAGAGAAATGGTGAGTAATGGAATGAAGAGATAAATATTGTTGCTATAGTCATTGGGTCAAAAAGCTCACTTAAAAAACAACTAAAATTGCATGATTAGCCTCATTCTTAATTTAATGAGATTCTTCACTGCCCAAAACAGAGATGATTAGTTAGCCTTTGTGGTTTTGTTATTTCTATGCCTTTTAGACACATCATTACAGCAAACTGCTGCTGCTGAGTTTCATGAATGTCCCACACACAGCAGCATGAAACCATGCAAGCTGTGCTAAAAATGTAAGTAGTGGATGATATAAAACAAATGTATAAGTAACCTCCTAATCTCCAAGTTGATATTAAGCCCATGACAATATTACTGAGTAATATAGCCTAATAAAATGACTTGCAAACATTAAAGATTCGATTTTTCTTATTAAATGGAATTGGTCAAATAAACAACCTAATTCACCTAATAAACAAGTGCTATTATACTGCACATTTGAGAGTGGCCTTTTATTGTGGCCAGCCTAAGGCACACCTGTGCAATACTCATGCTGTCGGATCAGTATCTTGATATCCCACACCTGTGAGGTAGATGGATTATCTGGGCAAAGGAGAGGTGCTCACTAACACAGATTTTGACAGATTTGTGAACATTATTTGAGAGAAATAGGCCTTTTGTGTACATTGAGAAAGTATTAGATCTTTGAGTTCAGCTCATGATAAATGAGGGCAAAAACAAAAGTATTGCATTCATTATTTTGTTCAGTGTAGAAGGAAAAGTGAGATTTGAATAATATGCATACAAAATTGGGCTAAAGTCCATATATTTGGCCAGTATGAAATTTGATTAAATTTGATACAGGATCTTGAATTGATTATACAACATGAAAAAGCAAAATATTTTCCTCATGTGTGGAAAGTGGAAATAAAAAGAGGACAATAGCATAATATGAGGACAAAATCCATAATATGTATCTTCTCCATTGAAGGGCAAAAGGTTTCACTGCTGATTTCCCACTTACATGGCAAAATAATTCTCACAATATGGGGAAATGAAGCGTCGGTAAAGTGAAGACTTGCCACAATGAAATAGAATCAGTGGATCTGTTCTGGTATAGTCCAATGGTGGCGGCCTTTAGAGTCAAGTTCAGAATTGGTTGTTAGGTCAAGGTATCTCTATATGAACATACAAACAGTACTTACTGGTGATTTAAAACTAATGTTCAATCCGTGGAATTTATGGTGATTCTCTTGGGAAAAACATTCATCTTGTAGGCTACATCTGAAGAGATGGTATGACTGGAAATGTTCAAATATTTAGTAAAGCATCACAAGAAGACAAAAATATATAGCAGAAGAAAACAATAAAATGCCAGAGTACTGGTAAAGATTGTTGAATCTCTGGCGTTTGGAGGGCTGAAGTTAAAGAGAACTTGATGGTTCACATTATCGTATGGGGCTGGTTTGGGTTTGGGTAAGATGCCGATCAGTTATAAGCTAGGTGGTTCAGGGTTTGGGTGTGTATGTATGTTATGTGGTTGTTTAGCATAAGTGATCTTAGGTATGTAAGTGTGTGTGTATGTGTATATTGCTGATAGCTTGCGCAACATGTTCATTTGTGCAGACTGTACCTCCAGTCCCTTATACAGCACTGGGAATGTGGCCAGTGAAGAGGGCTGTTTAGCCAAATGGGTAAGATTAATATTATTATTATTAAACCTTTATTTCAACACGGAACACAGACTGAGACCAAGGTCTCTTTTACAGCTGGGCCCTGCGGTTACACATACAGGATCAAGTTCAATGATAAAAAAAAATAATAGAAAAGAAAAACACAGGGTACCGACAAAAAAAAACAACACAGAGAACAGACACAAACCAAGATGCTCTCAGACAGAGCAAGACAAAGTACATTGATTTAAACACAGAAGTTATTCCCTCATTGCCCTCAGGTTTCATAGTGGATATTGGGCCTGGCGAGGTATATGATGTCCCTTAAGTATAATAAACTAAACAAATGCAGCACAGAAGCCTTCACACAGCGGAAAGAGTATACGAAGAATACTTATACACTGTATACCTGACATAAAAGTAGCTTGTGTTGTCTGTTTGTGTAGCACAGTGTGTTTTCTATTTGTGGAAGAAAAATAATCTGTTTTTATAAGGGAAAACTAGCTTGAAATGTAGCCTTTTACAGAGTTCATCAATGTGTACTTTAAAATAAAGTTCATCATCCAGATGAAATAATTTGTGAGCCATCAAAGTTAAAAAATACCCTTATAGTGTATTAATCTGTCTCCAGCTGCAATATTGCTTAATCAACTGTCGAAGAAGTAGAGTACATGAAAGTGTCATCAGCGTATACATTAATTTTACTCTCTCATTATCGATGTTGTTTATATAGAGAGTGAACATTAAGTATTGGCCCTTGTGGGACCCCTTTAACCAACTCCAGTGGCTCAGGCTGGGTGCCGTCTACTCTAACAGCCAGACTTCTCTCCTTAAGATTGTCACGTAACCACAGGCATACGGTCTTAGACCTACTGATGTTAGTTTACTTAAAAATATCACATGGTCTACAGTTTCAAAGCCTTTAGACAAATCAACAAACATGGCGGCACAGCATTTACTGTTGTCTAGGGCTATATAAATTATCGTTTTCTGGTTTGATTGCAGATGTGTGTCTGTGTGAAGGGGATGTGTGCGTGTGTGTTTTAGGTCTAACTATACTCATGAGGACCATATGTCCCAATGAGTACAGTGAAATCACAAGAAATTGGACTCATGGGGACCTTTTGCTGGTCCCCATGAGGCAAAAGTCAATTTCTGGCTCAGGGTTTAGGTTTAGGGTTAAACTTACAATTAATTTTTGAGTTAGAATTGGGGTGTTTTTAAGGTCCAGGTATTGTTGGTTAAGTTTAGGGTTAAGGTTAGGCATTATACCTAGGAAAAGTTTAGGCATGAACGTTACTTTATTGAAGTTAAGTTTAGGGCTAGAGTTAGATTAGGGTTAGGTTAATGTTAGGATTAGGGTAAGGGGTAAGTTTAGGGTTAGGTTTAGGGTTACGATTAGGGCAAGGGAGCATGCAATTTCTATTTTGTGGTCCCGATGAGGTCAGCTGTACAAACTTGTGTGTGTGTGTGTGTGTGTGTGTGTGTATGTCGGGGGGCATAAAAAAAAAAAAGGAATTCCTGATGCTGTATTGGCTGAATTCAACAGTTTTCAGGGGGCAATTTAAATAACAAAATATGTTTTGCCTGTAACAAAATCCCTTCAAAAAGTTGTTTAGTTAAGTTCACAAGTATTCTCATAAACGAATTAATAAACAAACATTTTGGAATCCTGTCTCAATGTACATAGTTTGCTTTTTTCAAATTCACTTCAGTGGCTAAAATCTCTTCGGTCAGTTTTTAGTATAACATTTTTTATTTTTATATAATTATATTCCAGCCACCCAACCATTGATTCTGACAAACATTTAGCCCTCTACTGCTGATTCTAGATGCCTTGCTTTGGAGGTATGGACATTCCTGAGAGCGCAGGCAGCAGCAGAGCGCCACATGGCCCTGTCTTCAGGGCCCAGAGCGCCACATGGCATTGTCTCCAGGGTCCAGAGCTGTAGCCAATGCATCATGGATGCCTCTGGTCATCCAGCGGACGTGCTTCACATTGGGAGACATGTCTGGGACGTCATATTGCCTATGTGCCCGAAAATAATGTGCTGTGGAGAATGTGAATGAGGGGGGTGTGATGATAGATCAGCCTTGGTATTGATATAAAATATATATAATATCTAATCCTTGCATTTGTTTTTCTCATCCCTAACCTTTATTTCATCTTCTATTTCTTGTTGCTGCACCCTCCCGTCCTCACCCTCCCATTCTCCTCCTCCAAACCTCATCCTCCCGTCCCCTGAGTGTTGACTGAGTACCACAACACTTACACCACTATCTTCAACCGCCCATCATTTATTGCTGCATACTTTACAACTCCAAACTTCTGATGTCCATTGATCAAACCATGTTTTCCAGACTATTATTTTTTCATTTCCCCACAAGTCACACCTGTGGATGTACAACTTGCGGAAGAAGAAACAAAAAACTCCAAGCAGCTTTACGTCATAGATTCCATTCTCGCCTCCTCCATCTGCAGAACTAAACTGCATTCCTTTGTATGACCTGCGTGACTTCAGGGCAATGAAGCATGCAGGGAAGATCATTGCTGACCACTCCCATTCCGGTCACCCACTGCTCCATGTACTCTTCCGCGGGCAAGGTGCAGGCGAGCAGTTCAAGTCAACCAAGACCACCTGACCAGTTTCTTTCCCTGAGCTGTGGCCCTCAGCAACCGGCCATCTGTCCCACAGAGACAAGGCTATTCACCACAGCAAATCACCTCCGCCTCCAACCGTACGAAATCCGCCATATAAATGAAAATATTCTAATACTAATATAAAGGGTGTTGGGGGAAAGATGTTATTTGAAATGGAGAACTTCATAAATTAATTAATATTGTCAGCACTCATGCTCATACAGTCAGTTTCTTCCCGCTGATTTTGACTTGTTTATTTTGGTCTGGTCTTTGTGTGTTACCAGTCGAAAAAAACGGGACCCAAGCTCTGGAGCCAATTGAAATGCAGGCATTGCCTTCAAACGATGGAAGAATACACAGGCTGATGGGGACCTTAAAACAAGCTGTTGGCCATATTTCTCTTTCAGGTAAGAGCTCCATCTGAGTAGCAAGCTAGCTGCCAAATAGTAGTAAGCTACACACATATCTCTGTCCAAGGCCACTACACTGGAGCAAGAACACAAAAAGCATTTGTTCGTTACAATTTAAACATTGGCAGGGAGACTGTAAAATCAAACATTTCTGGATAGTTGTCATATATTTAAATGCTAAGGCTATCTAGATTTGTAAATAAATATTTTCTGCTATTCCTCTTGTAGAAGCTAGTAGGAGGAACTCACCAATTTCTCCTTTATCTGTAAAAGAATTGTTGCACTATCCTGCACTCATAACTGTTCAACTAGCTGCATCTAGATGTACTATACAGGAACTGTGAATGTGTACATCAACTATGAAATGTATACTATATACTGTATACTATAATATCACTTATATTCTCTTTTCTTATATGCTCACCTCCCATTGAATGTCAGTGTAACTACACTGCAAAAAATGTTGCATATGGAACAAGACAATTTAACTAATTTTAAGAAGATATTTGCCTGAAATAAGTGAAATAATCTGCCAATGGAACAAGACAAATAATACGATATTAAAGGCATATTTTTTTTAAACAAGCAGAATATTCAAGCATGTTGAGAAAAATTTACCTTATTTTCAGGATGGTTAGATTTTTTACCTGAAAACAAGTTAAATAGACTTGATATGACAGATATTGTTTGCAGTGTATGTCAACATTGTGTAGGGTCTTAATGGTCTTCAAATCAATAGGTTGCAGTTGCAATGGCACCGTAATCATGATATAGCAGCCACTCTTGGAGGATCTTATGAATGTAGCAAAATATAGCAACTGATGGACAGCATCCAAAGAGATGATCCAATTATTTTTCTTTGTGTCGAAGTCTGTAGAGCCTCGACGGTTCTATTCGTTTTCTTTTTGAAAGACATGGCTGGATGTGTTGACTCTTATTTAACACTGTATATCAGTTCATAGACTCAATGCCATGGTATTTTGAAAGCAAATCTGTACCTGACTGCATTTTATACGATATACCTGTAAAACTGTTTGACCTTAAATTAAACTGATACATTAAACTGGTTGCAGACATACTAGTTCACTCCTTTGTTTCTAGAGAAATTGCCTCTTACAGTTTTGTGGTACAGCTGCAAATAGTGGGTAATAGTTATTTAATGTTCATACCTTTTCCTCTATAACCCTTTCTTAACTGCCTGTGTGGAATGAATTCCAAGAACAGTGGTCTTCATGAATGTCTTGGGTTTCGCCACATTTCTATGTTGTCGCATTACAGCCTTTTCTTGATTTTCTCTTGAAATTTGAAATGTAATGTAACTAACAATGTAACCAACACAGTATTGCTTTATTTAGAAATAATATTTAAAATGGAGATCCATTTTTAATCCATACAACACAGTTGGTTCAAGGCTACATAACCGCAAAAAGCCCTATTTTGACCATTGGACATCTTAGATAAACAGCTATTTTGTTTTTAAGTAATATAGTTAACACAAATGGTTCACTGTGGCAACTCACCACACTTTTTCAAATCTGAGGGGTCTGTTATTCTCAATTAGGCTTTGTGTGCAACCTGACAAATATCTGTTTCCTTAAATGCCGAGGTACAATAATGATAAATTAGTTACCTTTCTTGAGAAATCCCAAAAAATGTACAGAATATTAACAATTCTTTTTTTGTTTTTACATAAAGGTTTGGGGTAAAACACGTGTATCCATCTTCAATGAATCCCGGTTCTTAAAAATGTTAGATGTGCCAAATCGAAAACATTTTCTTATGCCTGATTACCTGAATTCTCTTATTGCTCAATTGTTCGAAGTTGTCTCCGATATCATCAAAGTTGTCTCTGTCTGATCATCATTAATCTGCCATATTACCTTTTTAATTCTGTGCACAATACATACAGTCAATATCTTAACGCTGCAATGTTGAAGAGTCAAGGGCGTCAATTTATTTTTAGAGAGACGGTATCTTGATATGGGCCTTCTGGGTTCCTGCTGCATTACGAGAGATGATCACCCTTTTTCTGTGTCCGACAGTTTGCCATTTATATATGAGTAATTCAAATGTAACAGTAATGGATTTTTCTGGAGTTCAGAAAAAGTTTGATTTATTTCTTTTGGGATGCCATCAACGCAAAAGGTTTTCTCTGGTTGAAAAAATCTATACGGTTCACACTCTCCGCCCACTCGATGGTTCAGGAAATTAAACGGCCACTCATTTATCCCACAGACATTTTGACAAATGTTTTAGTTATAGTGCTTCCAAACACTGAATAGGTCAAACATCTCAGTGGAAAATCTTTAGTAGAATAGATTAAGTTTGTTATTTATCTTAGAAAATTTAGGTTGCAAAACAATTGATTATTTTCTCTATATATTTTTTTAAGATGTGGTGGCTATACAAGAGATATGTCAATCCATCAAGCTTGTGTAAGTATCCTCCAAGTGTACCTTACATGTTATTATATTATAAAACAAAACCTTAAATAATAGAACTAGCCTTAGTGAATTCATCCATCACCATGAGTCGTTGTTTGAGATGCATTCCATTAGCCGACTGATATTCATTATCAAAATCACCAGAATCCTGCTCTGTCAACTTCCCTTATTGTACCCCGATGGATGTTCTATTAAACATAAAGCACCAACTGGCTCTAGTTATACTGTGATTATTCTTCAGTCCCAAAAAATGCAATCCCCCAATCAATGTGGTGTAGTTCACTTAGAGAGAGGAAGAAAGAAAGAAATGGAGCCAGTGTGTGTGTAGCTGTGTGGGTCTGTGTTGCAGATGACTGACTGACATATTGTCAGGGCCTGGGTCTATGGAGCATTTTTATTATGTTTGATTGCTGCTCCTCCATGCAGCAGTAAGTGGTGCTGACCTTCTCCAAACTGCCCTTGGGCTCTATAGGCCTTGCTGTGACACAGGAGGACCTCACAAAGCGCACCCAGCCAGCCCACCCGGAGCTCAGGGTCATACCAGGCCAATCACTAGTATTATATAATCAACTCTCCTTGTAAATATTGGAACCTATTTAAATGATAGAAAATGTATACCATTACCCTTTGATTACCAACAGTACATCTGCAATATTGATTCTTACATAACATGTCTGAAGAATATGTGGTATAAGGCCATTAATTCAGCAAAGGTCTCAAAATGATAGTGAGGAATCTAGTTTAGTATTAGAGAAAAGATTAAACCAATGAATATACAAGTAAAACGTGGACAATCTAATGACTAAAATAAATAAGACATGAATGGGGTAAAACTTTAGGACAAACTCTGGTTTTGGTTGTCTACGACGCTAGGCTCACAGTTAAGAACACTACTACAATACTCTGCATCATTGCGGCAGTACTAACTCCTGCTCTGCTCCCGAATAACTAAAGTAAATGTTTCGCTAATCAAACGCTGTTGCTGTCTTTTATTTTCTTCCACAGATTAATTTCTTTATCCTTTCATTGGTTTTGAACACACCATTTCCGGTCCATTCTCTTTCACCCTCCCTTTCTCCTGCGGAACTCATTCCAGTGTTGTAGAACACATTACAGTAATTATAGCCCGCATATAGTCCATCTTGCTCCAACCCTTCCTACCTGCTATCCATTGAGCAATAAATTGAAACATTGATAAAGCTGTCATTCAAATTCACAATTTAATTCCTCGTCAAGTTCATTGTAGTCCAAACATAGACAAGAAATTCACACAAATACTACAGTATATCATTGTCCTTTTTTTGGTCTGATAATATCAACTACTTTATGGTAATTCCTTGAATATGAATGGTACTGAATGGGTGTGTATCTGTGTGTGTGTGGCAGACCAAGAAAAGGAGAGAGAGAGGAAAAATGAGTTTGTGTTACAGAGAGAGGGAGGAGGGGGAGAGAGCTGGATAGGCGATTGTAATAAATTGTGTCTGTGTGATGTTTGTGCGCCCTGTGGGGTTAGCAGGCCTGGCCCCAGCTGCAGAGAGAGTGGGAGAAGAAAACAGAGCGAGGGCATCTTTCCTGGCACATTATTCTGGTTAGACAGAGGAACTCAGAGGATGTACTCTCATGAGATGCAAGAATAAAGAAGTGTTGAACAGCATTGCTGCTAGGAGCATAATATAAAACTGGGATATGAACCAAACAATATTAAAAGGAACATTACCAGCATCTCTAGCTCGCTCTCAAAGGACAGATAACAGAAACAAACATGTCTTTAAAAGCATATGAATTCATTTGTTTCTCTAATGATGGATTTATGTTATAATACACAGAACTTAAATGTAAATTCAGTGATTGTTTGATGTGTCACAAAAGTGCTTTCATAGTAAACATTTTAAGAATGTGTGACATTTTGAATTTATTTGTTAATTTCACTAATTTAATCGTATGTCCATGACATGAATGGGCCCTTTAAAACAAAACACACAACATGAGGAATCGCTTCATAGTAATACATACCCACTTATATAATTGAAAACTGGGTAAGTCTAGCCCAAAAATACAACAGTTAGGCACAATAATGCCAGAGATATGTTTTTGCTTTCTGACAAGGACTTCTGCAAATATTTGTTAGGGTAGTAATAACATTGATAATTACATCACACTAAGATAATTCAACAAATGTCAAAAAAAGCTACACCTTTCAAAAGTAGAGCTTACTTAAATACTGTAGATTTACTTCGACAAAGCAGTTCACTGCATCCCAAATAAATCTAAAATGTCATAGACTAAACATTACAAAAAAGAACACATATGATTAATATGTTACCATAACGGTATGTAATGTTTCAAGTAAGAATTGCCTACGCTACTCCATTTTCCTTTCTTGTAGCAGTTTTAATTACATTACTAGTTGAAATGCACATAGTTCTCCCTGCTGGTTTGGACTGACTATGTTGCATCCAGGCCGCAAACCATCGGTTTGATAAAAACTACATAATTTCATCATGTTAAATAGCTAGCTAGTAACTTGATGACTTGACCATTAGCCCAGTTTATGCTCACATTTGGATGGCAGAAGAAGAAATAGATGGTCTAGATTTTCTATTAAAGAAGCTGCACTTAAAAAGAAAAGATGCACATGTCTATTCAGTGTAATTCCAAGCTGGTCATACATCAATATACTGTATTATGCTGGTGTTCTCCTAGTCTTATATTCAGATTCAGCAAGCAAAATATTACAAGGATATTAATACAAAGGTAGTTAGCTGGCAATAATTACTTCTTACTGTGTCTTACTGAAGTCAATTGCAAACACTGGAGTAGCCACTGATAAACTCAGAATGTAGTGTAGATCACAGTGGTAATATACGTTATTGGCTAATATACAAGTTACAAACCTGTTTCCTAAAAAGTCGGGACGCTGTGTAAGATGCAAATAAAAACAAAATGTAATAATATGCAAATAATTGTATCCCGACATTTAATTGAAATACAAAGACAACATGTTAAATGTTGAACCTGAGGAATTTCATTGTGTTTGGAAAAATGCATGCCTCTTTTATGCTAGCAACACATATAAAAAAATGACAGGGTCATGTTTATTACTGTGTGGCATCGCCTCTTCTTTTAACAATAATCTGTAAGCGTTTGGGAACTGAGACTAATTGCTGTATTTTTGAAAGTGAAATGTTTTCCCATTCTTGATTGATGTAGGATTTCGGCAGCTCAACAATTCTCCTTTGTCATATTTTTCATTTCGTAATGTGCCAAATCTTTTCAATGAGTGACAGATTTGAACCGCAGGTAGGCCAGTTTAGCACCTGGACTCTTTAACTACAGAGCCATGGTGTTGTACTATATGCAGAATGTGGTTTGGCATTGTCTTGCTTTCTCTCTTGTGTACAGAGATTTCACCAGATTCTCTGAATCTTTTGATTATATTATGTACAGTAGATTGAGGGGTCCCCAAATTCTTTGCAGTTATGCTGACAAACATTATTCTTAAAGTGTTGCACTTTTTGCCTGCACAGTCTTTCACAGAGTGGTCAACCCCATCTTTACTTCTGAAAGACTCATTCTCTCTGGGATGCACCTTTTATACCCAATCATGTTACTGACCTGTTGCCAATTAACCTAATTAGTTGTGTGATTTTGCACTTGATTATTTTTTTGTATGACCCAACTGTTCCAGTGATTGCTCCTTTTCCAGATATTTTAAAACGTTTTTCTGGCATCAAATTCAAATTTGGCATACATTTTTCAAGGAACAACAACATTTTTCAGTTTCAAAATTGTATGTTTTCTCCGTACAATGTTCTATTGAATGTAGGGTTTGAATGATTTGCATATATTTACATTCTGTTTCTATTTCCATTTAACACGGCATCCCAACTTTTTTGGAAACAAGGTTGTAGAGGTGACATGACAAAAAAAAACTAATACTATTTTGAGGGAACACATTACTAATTTGGGGGAACAAATGACAAATTTGAGGGAACAAAATGCTGCAAAACCAATAGAAGGGATACAGTTCATGCCAAACTGATGTCACACTCATTCCTGTCTTTTCAGTTGTAATGACTACAAGGGACATAGTTCAGAATTGCATTGCTTTTGGCTGAGTTTGAAATATGGCTAGCTACATGGTCCTCGAGTAATATTGACACCCTTTTAAATACAGTCAGGTCCATAAGTATTTGGATAGTGACAAAGTTATTATTTAGTGTTTTGCCTGCCAATGGAACTGGTTCCCTTGTATTATATAGTATGTTGTGACTGCTGACAAAAGCAGCAGGATGAATTCTGAAGTGTTTAGGGTTGTATTATCTGCTCAGATTCTGCCCAAAACTCATTGGATGGCACTTCACATTGCAGATGAACAATAGCCCAAAACATACTGCAAAAGCAGTAAGACAAAGAATTGAAATATTCTGCAATAGCCAAATCAACGACCCCTTCATTTAATATTTTGTGCCAACTTTGCCATTATTACTGTTCTGAGTCTCCTACAATGGGTAATGAGGTTGGACAACACATGACAAGGCATCTAGGACCATTCCTCCATACAGAACCTATCCAGATCATTCAGAATCTGAGTTCCATTTTTGAACACTTTCTCCTACAGCTCATCTCGCAGGATATCTTTAGGGTTTAGGTCTGAGGGCTTGGATGGCCATGGCAAAACCTGGATTTAGTGGTCAGTGAACCATTTTAAAAGTTTTGAAGTGTGCTTTGGATCCTTGTCCTGCGGGAAGATCCAACCACAGCTCAGTTTAAGTTTCGTGGCAGAGGCAGTCAGGTTTTGATTTAATATCTGCTGGTACATGAATAAGCCCATGATACCATGTAACCTAACAAGTTGTCCAGGGCCTTTGCGAGAAAAACAGCCACAAAACATCAAAGATCCACCCCCACACTTCACAGTGGGGATTAGGGACATTTCCGCATGGCTATTTTTCTGTCTATGCAAAAACCATCCTGGTGTTTGTTTTTTAAAAGGTCTATTTCAGTCTCATCTGACCAAAAAACCACAAAAGAAATTTGAGCTTCCATTGTTCCATTGAAAGTTCTAGTGGCATTTGGCAAATTGTAGGAGCTTGAGTTTTTTGTTTGATGACACCTTATTTATGGCAGGCTGTAGGCTGCATCCATTTGTGGTTTTGGAGACTTTCTGACACCAAAATCCAGCTACCTTCTGCAATTCTCCAGCTGTAATCTTTGGAGATTAATTAAACTATTTCAATTAGTTTACTTCATATTAAAAAAAAAATATTGGAAGGTGTATCAATAATTGTGGCACACAAATATTTGACAGAAATATTTGTTTTATGGTAAGAATTTATTTTATCTTTCAATTGTTTTACTTCACTTAAAGTTCAGACATTTTTTTATATTTTTAATAAAATATCAAGAGGACAAACAATGAATATTTTTTCACAGTCCTTTCATATTTTCCAGGGGTGCCAATATTAGTGGAGGGCCATGCAGCTAGACTAGCTTCAAACTCACCCATGAGCAATGCCATTTTGACTTTCAGTACTTTGTGGCCTCAAAACAGTATTTCGTTTCCTCAAAATAATTATTTTATGGCCTCAAAATAGTATTTCTTTGTCTCAAAATAGTATTTTGTTCCCTCAGAATAGTTTTTTTCTTTTTCATGTCACCTCTGGGGCTCCGTAGTAGATAACTGGTATGGTAGAGTTTTTCTAATGTTAGTCACTTTATTGACAGTTTTCACCTAACATCAATGCATATGGGAACGCCCACTTTGCAGGCAAAACAAACTCTCCTTCCATTGCCCACCATCGACAACACAAAAACGTTTACTAGTTATACTTCAAAATGCGAGATAGTTGCAGTTCCATTGGATGCGCTAATCACATACAGCTCCTCACGCAAAACCTTCCTTTTTAACTTTTTTGGAAAGGAAAGAAAGTGGTGCAGTAGTCTCTTAATTTTTTCTGAAGCTGTTTATATTGTATTTTCGATCATATCTGCATGTAATCATTTTAATGAATGACATGGTCTGTTTTCGTCTGCACCGATGGTACCAACTCTAATAGCCTAGCTAATGTTAGTGAGGCTAGCTAAACATTTCTTGTAACAATAACACAGTTAACACAATAATACATTCACCGGGAGTAAATTGCACCAATTCATAGCAACCCAGACATTCCATGATGGGTTACTTTAAAAGTAGGAATGGTTTACCTGACATTGGGAAAACATTTATTTTATTACTGGTACAATTGTCACATGATTCTGTGTTATACTGGCTGCACTACACTACACTGACCACCCAAAAAACAGTCAGTAATTTAGGTAAAGTAGCACTCAACTTCGCTTTGACAATGAAGAATTTCTTCTTCACCCCCCAAACATTACACATCCCAAACACATCCCAAGCATTATTGACCCACCCTGATCGAATGTACAGATAGCTATCTGTACTTTTGTATGCTTTCATTTTGGTAGCAGTGTAACGGGATGGATTCTACATAAGATATATGTACACATCCCCAGTAATTCTGACATGAACTTCCATATCCTTGCTTTCACTGAGCTTACATGAGCTGGACAATTTTGCTAACTTTTATAAAATATTTCCCTTCCTAGTTATACATGTTTTTATCATCATACAGCAATCAGTTTGTAAAGCATATTCTCTTTTGAGTCAAAGGGCTAGTAAACATAATTTACTGTGTGATGAAAACGACATGTAGCAATGTATAATTAGAAAGGGAAACCATTTGTAAAAGTTATGCAATATGTATGGTGGATGTGGCATTGATGTGTATCTGATCGTTAACATCCCTGCTTTTTAGTGGTTTATTAGGAAATCAGTCAAGGCTAAAATTATTAGCTAAGAAAACATGTTTGCAAAACACATACCAGCTTGATAAGAATGTAAAACTGTTTATTGAAACTAATATGGCAGGCCAATCTTTATGAAGTTCTATGTTATTTACTAACCCATTTTGTGCTCTGTTTTATGATATGGTTATCCATTATGCTTTCCATAGAGCTACTCAACCCACAAGATAATGGCTGTCATCTTGTTATTCTACATACATGCCAAGGCCACACCCAGTGCATGATTTGGCCAAATGCGTAATTACTTGGAATAACTTGTAATCGGAGCATTGGAACTATTATCATCCCAATAAATTACATCAATTTCAATTTTAAATAGAATATTCACTGCATGCACAATTATTAGGCAAGTGAGTATTCTGATCATATCATTATTTCTGTGCACATTTTCCAACACCAAACCAACACTTACTATCAAGTGATATTGTACCCAAAGTACCAAAAAAGAGATTTAACTGACACTGAAGAGACACTAAAATGCTTTTCAGACCGCTGAAACACTCACGAGAAAGCTAACCTATGGGGACGTGACCACCGGACAATCAAAGGTGTTGTTGCAAATTGTCAACTGGGGTGCAAAAAAACGCATGGAGAAGAAAAGGCACAAATTAACTGCAAAAGAAAAAACGCAAAAAAAAATGTGAAGCTACCAGGAACCCATTATCTTCAAGTGCCATCATATTCCAGAACAGCAACCTACCTGGAGTTTCCAGAAGTGGAAGGTGTCAAGTGTTCAGAGACATGGCCAAGGTCAAGAAGGCTGAAACACGACCACCAATGAATATGATTTGAAATGTACTGTATAAATTGGGCAGAAGAAATACCTGAAGACAATTTTTTCCAAGGTTTTATGGACAGATGAAATCAGAGTGACTCTCGATGGACCAGAAGAATGGGCCAGTGGTTGGATCACTAATGGACACACGGCACCACTTCAGTCAGGCGCCACCCAGGTGAAGGAAGGGTACTGGTATGGGCTGCTATCATTATGTACTCCACTGCTTTGATAGCCAGCAAGGTCCACAAAGATGCCGAATAATGACCTGGTCCACTTCCTCTCCTAGCTTAAATCCTACACAGAATTAGTGGGCCCTTCTCAAAAGTGGGATTTGCTGTCAGGGAAGGCAATACACCACTTTGAACAACATTTGGGAGGCTGTGGTTGCTGCTTCAACAAAAGTTGATCGTGAACAGATCAAGAAACTGACAGACTCCATAGTTGGGAGGCTCATGGCAGTTTTTTATTATTAGTTGCCTAATAACTCTGCACACCAATTGTTGCCTGATAATTGTGCACACTTATGTATTCCCCTGTGACAGAACAAAATTATATTCAATTATATTTTGGATTGACTGAGAGCATTGTGTTTGTTAAACAATAAAATATATCTTGAGGAATACAATTTGCCTTATAATGGTGCATGCAGGGTATACTAAAGACTCTATACAACAGAAGTCATAGTGACCAAGACATTGAGACATGAGACTGATCCAGTTGATCCACCTCGACTGGATGTCTGGATGTGTTCTGGTAACTGTACTACAGACGACTTTCAGATGTACATGTATAAGTCACATTTATTTGTATCATATATTTATCCAGAGGTCACTTTAAGATTGTCATCCGTTTTTAAGTGAGTCCTGGTAAAAAACCCAGCATGCAGTAAAAAAAAGTAAAAAATATGACAAACCATAATATAAAAACACTACATTAAGAGCAATGATGCAATGGGAGAGTTTATAAGTGCAGGTTTCAAATTTGCAGTGGCCCTCCAGTCTGTGAATTAAAATCTACAATCGAAATTAAATGATCTAATTTCAGGCGTTTCTGTCATTTTTCTAGTGGGGACATTATATCAAATTGGGTTTTGAGACACTAGGCATAATGTCCATGACACTAATGTGAATAAAGTGCCTACAAATATTGGCAGTCCTCCTAGGATTGCCTGAAATATTCAAGTGTCTTTCGCCTTACAGCTAAGGATGTTAATTATGCCGATATAAGCAACAGTTTTGTGTAACATATATTGTGTTTGTTACAAATCTGAGAGCAGTGTGTTTGGCGGGTGCAGTTAAGAACCGGAGCATTTTCTTACAGAATATCACTATAACTTATCAAGCCAAAAACATAGCTGCAGCCAGTTCTTTTTTATCTTGTTATTAAAAACAGTTACTTGTTAGTATTTACACAATGCAGTCCATAGGTATTTGGACATTGTTACAAGTTTTGTTGTTTTGGCTCTGTACGCTCATTGAATTTGGAACCGAACAATAAATAACAGAGCAGAGAGACAATGTACAAACACGCTGTTTTATAAATGGATCATCCAATATGAATAAAATGTCCTAAAATCAAAGCTGACATTCTGTTCTTTAAACCGAACATCATTGTATCATTACAAAGTGTTGGTATACAGATCCAAAATATCAAAACCTGTTTCACTGTACAAACACTTCATGTATTTGATGGTGTGGATACAGTTATGCTCAAAAGTTAGCATTCCCTTAGATAATTGATAATGTACCATTTGTAAAGAAAACATGGGTGAGCAGGCAAAACACGTCTTTTATTTCTTATGGTATTCACATTCAACTGTAGGTCATAACAGAATGGCGCAATCATAAATCAAAACATGGCAACAAACAAAAAAATTTACTGACCCTTGTTCAAATGTCTGCATACCCTTAGTTTTTAATACTGTGTGATGATTTAAAAAGGTGCCAAACAATTATGTGATAATAAATGGCTTCATATCCACACTATAATTAATACAAAAATACAGTTTTTTTGCATGATCAGTCGTATTTTCAAAATCAATGCTTAGATTTCACAATTTCTGCCAGGGTATGCAAACTTATGAGCATAACTCTATGTTATAAGCACAAAATCATTTATTCATTCATTTTGATTCATTTGACTGACTGACAGAGGATATGCCAACTATATCAACTAAGATTGAGTTATATTAAAACAGCAGAAACGGAAACTGAAAACACAACAAAAAAACTGATGTATGTAACGTGGTCCAAACAATGACCGACAAGACACATGAGGGAAGAAGTAACTTATAGAGCAAAAGTGATCAGCAAGAGACAAGGTGTTGGGTCTCACTGGCAGGCCTGCGGGGCCGGGATGTGCCAACATTGTTCAGATTTCTGCCAAGTACTAAGATAACTTCTAGTATATACTCATTGTATTGTATATTGACCTCTTCAATCATCTTTAACTGTGTATATTTTGAAAAAAGAGACTATGGGAATCTTTTTGTTTACGTATAGATTATTATTAAATTGCCCTGTTACAGGTCAGCTCTCTCCACAGACTTAAATTACAACAAAGTCCCAAGACTGAGGTATCACTTTTAGAGTGGAAGACCATTAGATGTCCGAGGCCCGAGCGTTGACTAACCCAGAGGGCCATTCACATCATGCAAGCCTTCCTGCTGACCTTCCTACTTACTGCAAGCAACACAGCAACCCCATGGGACTCTGATTCACAGAGATCTGTCACTTGCATTAATAAATGGCACAACTATTAGCTCTTTCCCTGAGTGTGTCCCACGTGGCCCTGCCAAACGGGGGAAATACCAGAGGCGACAGGCAGGGACACATCCCCAACTTCCCTCTCCTATTAACAAGAAAACGTTTCAGAAGTCCACAGTGCTTACCAAAAGAGGTCCGGATCTGAGACGAAGGTGGGGAGAGAAAAAGAAAAGTGTAAATAAAGCAGACTGAGAGGAGAGAACTATCGAGGGAAGGAGCCAAATGATTGCCCTGCCTTTGCCGGGTGACAGCATTTCTCCTCTAATCACAAATGTGTTCCTTCAATGCCATGAGGGGGCGAGATGAAGTCTTATGAAGACAGACACAGGGAGGAAATAGGCCTTTATGACCAGTCTGGATGATGGACAGCACTGCGTGGAAAAGCACCGCCGACTTTTATAAATGCTTTCCCCACAATCCATTCTTCTAATGTAAGGTAGAGCCTGCTTCATTGAGCAGAAATTGATCATAGCAACACAACAAAGCACACACAATGCAGTGGACTGCACTTCGAGAAGCCATGTAGTCTACTTAAAACGACAGACAATAATAAAGGCAGTGCCACTGGTACATCTTAAAGTGTTGCTACAAGGCACCAGGGATACAAGGAAACACAACAACTCTACTGTTAAAATGTCATTATTGTTTTGCAGGATAAAATGAGTCCAAATACACAGCAGTTTACTGATGGATGCTTCCACCTCAAGGTGTTTTACTTCAGGATGCGGTTCTGCAGTTGACAAAGGAAGGGCTATTCTGTTTCTGTCTGGTCCGTTCTGTTTGTGAGTTGGCAGTAGCCAGTCGGCAGGCGCTAAGCACTGTAGCATCCTGTGGTATTGAGGAAATGTCAGGACTGATTCTAGGCCCTTGGCTAAAGCAGTCATTAGGCAGTCATGTCATATCAAATCACCAGTGAAGCAACAGAGGATCTCTGGGTCCCAGAGCCTCTCATACCTCAACCACTACCCTACTGCAAGATCAGGCAGCCAGGAGATGGGCATAATACTTGGGGGCAGATGGGTCATTTATGAGCAGGGTACTGCAGGCTTTGACACCTACTAGCAGGAACACTGAAACCTGTTACAACTGACACTCTCACTGCACATCCTTGACAACAGCATTTTGGGGTGGAATAGGATGTTCATATGGGGATACTACATCTGATTATATGTAGTGAGCCTCCACCAGACATACTACATCTATTTAGAAATACTTAGTAAGTCTCCAGCACAAATACAAATCCACGGCACATTAAAACTGTAGTCACACTAAAGCTGCAACCAATACTGTCATGAAAGGTTTAGGGACGTTTGATAACAATATTTGATCATTTCACCCATTACTTGCTGGTTACTAATGGTTGGTAAGGAGTCATTCTCCCACCCGGTGGAAGAGAAACTCTGTTGGCTGGCTGGGTGATGGATGGCTTATAATGGATCTGATAGTGGCAGTGATGTCCCCTTATTTCACATTCTCAAGGAAGCCGCTGGGACTGCGATGACATGTCACCGTTGCTCCCTGACGTGACTGTTCCCGGGGATGGGACTGCTGTTACTGGGCAGTCTATCTGTCTGTCAGCCAGGCAACCATCTCCACAGCAACCCACCCAAATCAATTTAGCATGAGTCTGATTCAGCAGCTCAAGGTCATCCAGCAGTACAGCCATCAGATTCAAGTCTCACACAGCAGCTGCTGACCAGGCCAGGGCACAGTGTGACTGGACCGAGCAACAGCTCCAGCAGACCAAACACTGAAGAACACACGCCCAGAAGCCATCTCCCTCTCTCCCTTAGCCACTCTCCAGATCGCTCACCCCATTTCCCTCTATTTCCCTCGCTCTGTTTCCCAAATGACCAGGACACAAAAACGAAATTATGTAGAAAGAGTAGACGGACATGTGAAGCCAGGTTTCTTATCGCTTCTCAAGTCAATGTAATAAAGAAAGCCAACCACTGTGTGTTTTAAACAGCACATGGTGTGACCTATTTACTGTCTACTGGAGGAGCCTTTGCTGTTTTTTTGCGTTAAGAAAGGATACCCGAGATCCGACAGTGAAACCCAGAGGCTGGTGTAAAAACAGAGCAAAGAGTCCATAGAACAACAGAAAGCCAATAGACACCAGTCTCTACCATTTTGGCACTTCAACAACATCGATCACTATGATATCCCAACTGATATACACAAAAGAGATAGATAGCAACAGACTTTATTTTGCAAATACACATATGAAAGATTCATTGAAATTGTTCATTGAGATAAGCCACAGTTTACGGTTTATACAAAACGAGTTATCTACTCAATGTTGAACAACAAATGAATCCTGCCTGTCTCAGAAGATACAACCTACTACTGTGTTTCTGGACACAATGTCTTTTTATCAGACGGTAATAGTAACAATCTTTTTCACAGCCTAATATAAAAGGAATGTAAAGAGAAGTTGGTTTATGATTGGATGTGGGTCACAGAGCCATGGAGGGAGAATTAATATCTGGGTCAAACAGGATGATGAAAGCTTAAGTCCCTGTGTTTTCAGCCTCACCTATTTAAAAAACATAGAAAGGATTATCATTATTATGACAACACTACTCGCACATTTACCAGGTTTGTTGTGTTTTTGTGTGTGTGTTTACATACATGCACGTGTCATGGAAACATCTCCATATATGAATATGCAAACACTATTTCATCACTTCACTATTAACATAATGTCAAAACACAGTGTGACAGTATTAGAGAAATAGACATTTGTGTTTTAAATTGTTATATTAGATACATGACAAATCCTACTATACACTGTAAATATTCTGTTCTGACAAATGTTTGAGATGACTCCAAATCCCTACAACTGCTCACTTTCAAAGGATGTGAGAAAATAAAAAAATCCCCCATAGTTAAAATCTCCCTTTTAAAAGTTAATGTTCAGTTAACAGCAGCCCAAATAATGTAAATTGACATATATTAATATTGCAAATACAAATGATTTGGGCTATCTTAACTTAGTTACATACAGTGAACTACAAAATATTCAGACAGTGACACATTTTCTGGGCTCTGTATTCCAGCACTTTGTATTTGGAATGATACAATGAGTATGGGTCACAATGAGTGCAGACTGCCAGCTTTAATGTTAGGGGATATTCAGACAAATTAGAGCATGTTTCCAGTATCGTCCACCCCATTTTAGGCTACCAGGGCAGTTGGCTTAACCGCTTTTTTAAATTACACAGGTATGCTGGTTTGCAGTGTAAGTTCAGGCACAAGTGAGCTGTCAATTTATAGCCTTGAATCTTGACATTTTGTGTTTGGAGTCCGTCGCTGGTGTCTGACAACAGAGAAGCGTAAGTGCAAGTCCAGATGGCAATCCTGAAGCAGATTAATCCGAATGAAGCCAAAACATAAGGTTTGTCAAAATCCAATATTTGTTTAGAAGAAAGCAAGCACCTGTGAGCTCAGCTATTGCAAACAACCTGGTAGGCCAAAGGAAGCTTGATGCCCAAATAATGATCACCATAATGAAGACTAGACTAAGACAAAAAATACAGAAATCACTGGGAACAAAAGTTGGCTGCAGTTCAGGCCTGGCAGAACATCACCAGGAACTTCATGCAATAAATCCATGCAATGGCTATGTGCCCAAACACTAAACATGACTACTTCATTATGAACAATGGTAATCTGTCCAACTACTTTTCATGTACAAAAATGGCGAGAGTATGAACAAAGCACGCTGACAGTCAAAAGTCTGCACTAAAACCCCATTGTTCTTATCTAATTTCAAATACAATGTATTTGAATAAAGAGAGAAAATAGGTACAGATTCAAACCCATGATACAGCAACACACATGTACAAAAGCAGCAAATGCTGGACTCTTCCTAGGAAAATAGTTACAGAAATCTTCACCTGTATCTCAAGCAGCCCATTTAATGAAAGGTTCCTATTTCCTCACAGGCTAATCAGCGGTCAAGTGGCAGGTGAGCTGCCAAATCAGTGGATTCTGCGGTTGAGTTACCACCACTCCATTTCAACACAGAAAAGCAGCTTCTTAACATGCCAAACTAACACAAGGAATAGAAATCTGGAAACACCATTACAGACAGTACAACACATACAGCCCCTCCTGATACATTTTGAGCTCTGGGAAACTGAGCTCTGAGAAGTGGCATCCCAGTAGAGCAGAGCCCCCTTCATCTGCCAATGAGTCACCAATCCAGACTCTAACCGTGTAGAAAATAAAGCGCCTGACCCTTCCCTTGAGGTTGCCACAGTGAAAACAAGAACATTAATTGTGATTAGTTTGTCTCTTCTGTGAGGTGGAGGTGGGACTGTGCTCCTTTCCCGGAAGCCCAGACTTCATTAGTCTAAAGAGGCTCAATGGGTTTAGGGCTGAATTAGTAATTTCCTCTGCTAGTCTGGGTCTAACCTTGTTGGACTGCCTGCCGATCTGGTCACAGTAACACCACAGTAGGTGGAGTATGACATAATAGCTACAGAAAATGTTTACCCAGTAGAGATATAGTTACGTTATATACAGCTTCGGAAGAAATTAAGAGACCACTGCACCTTTTTCTTTCCTTCCCAAAAAAGTTGAAAAGGAAGGTTTTGAGTGAGGAACAGAAGAGTTAAAATTAAGAGACCACTGCAATTTGAATGCTTCTGTTCCTCACTCACCTTTATTTTAAACTTTTTTGGAGTGTGCAGCGGTCTACATTTTTTCCGGTGCTGTATGTCCAAAGAATTTGTGGTATAAGGCCATTAATTCAGCAAAGGTCTCAACATGATAGTGAGTAATCTAGTTTAGTATTAGAGAAAAGATTAAACCAATTTATATACAAGTAAAACTTGGACATGCTAATGACTAAAATAGGTGAGACATGAATGAGGTAAAACACAATGAGTTTAGGACAAACTGGTTTTGGTTCAGCCTACAACACTTGGCTCACATTTGTAATCAACGCATGGTTCATATCTGATTAATCACAAACACTGCCACTAATGAAGAACTTAATTCTATTACTTCAAAAGAACATTGAGCCCACTGACTGACTGTGCTCCTGTTTAGCAACTGCCACTTAATACTGTTTCAGCACATGGCCTGGCCTTGAACCGGGGACCTCTGCTCCCCATTCCCAGGACCTTTGCTGCTTATAGCCTAGTGTCTCAAAAGCACACGGATAGATGGACAGTTAAGTCTGAGGACTGTTTCACACATCTCCATATGTTACATTCACCACTCAAACATAGTAAACAGTGACTCCAGCTCAACCATTCATGAAGGTTAACGGCGCCACTGTAAAAGATGTAATGCTGCCTGTTCATCAGATATTCCTCGGGGTCACGGTACCCCGAGGAATATGTGAAAACGAAATCATGCTCCCTGCTTAGCGAGTTGGAATTCCTCACGATTTGGCACTCTTGAGCAGAGCAAACGCAGACATTTAAGGCTGAGGAGTACGTTTTAGACATTTCAATGTGCTACACCTCCCTCCAGCATGCCTGGGTTTAAAAGAAAAAAATAACTTTTCTCTTGACTTGAGTTAACCTCAGACTTTATATCCATTCATATTGTAGATTATTTAGCCTCTTTGGATTTAAGCAACGGAAGCTGCTACACTCAAACACTGTTGTGGAAACTGTCAGGAAAATTTGAAATGGTGAAAATTGCAAAAATCTGTGAAAATGTATGTCAGCTACGCCCTAATCGGCTGAGACTTTGAGGTTTCTGAGAGCACAGGCATCCTGTCCTTATCCACGCCCTGCCAGAGGTTCCAGCAGGAAACTTCATAAGGAGATCCTTCAGAGGGGGATCCGTGGAGACACCAATCCTCGAATGGAAGTGAGTGAATAACTGAGCTGCACTCATTCTGGATCAAACTAGTTTGGTTTGCCTGTGTTTCCTGGCCAACTATATCTCAACAGAGTTCCTCAACAGGTTCACTGTGCTAACATGCTAAAGGCAGACAGGCATGCCGGGGAACTGGTTTTGGGTAAACATTGTGACTATCCATGATAAAATGATTCAAGCGACCTCAGAAGAAAAGTTAACTGCTATACCTACACAAAGCCTCAGTGAAATGATTTCACAGTTAATGATCTTAAAAAGGAGTGTTTAATAAGGTCATAAGACTTTCGACACTGCATTAGCCAATCACTGTAGATACAAAATGGCTTCTTCATTGAGAATCCATCATACTGTAACATTTTCATTTAAGGCGCAATATACTTCCAGAGCAGTATACATAAATCATTACATATTCAGTAAGTACCATACAATACTTTGCATTTCAGTTGTTAACTGATCTAAAAATATAATGTACATTATTTTGTCACATTCGCTGCACTTTTCCACTCTGAGATAATGAAACTGTTTGGGAGAAGCAGCCATTTAAGGACAGCTCTCCCAATGTCAATTAACCCAGATTACTGCTAAGGATAAACCTCAACGTGTATGGACCATGGCTGCAGCACTGCACTTCCCAAACAAATGGACAGCCAAGGGATTAGACCCGACCCTCCATTATCCGGGCCTCTCAGGTTTAGTGGGTCAAGAGAGCCAACAGAAGGGGCCCATTTCAGCTGGATTTGGCTGCTGTGATCCCATTCCCACTGGCACACTGAGCACAGGGGATGAGGCTGCACTGCAGTTCTTAATAATCTGGTTAAAGCAGCTCCAATACTCGGCTCCTCTTCTGTCTCTGTCGGCCCCTTACTTCTCAACTGATGTGGAGGCGCCTGTCCATGCCCAACATACAGTACACCAGTCTTGCATCTGAAACTTAGGAAAAGTTACAACACACAGGAGTGCCACAAGATGACCTGCAGTTGGGAAAAGCAAGCTTTGCAATAGGAAACCATGACATTTTTATGTCGCATTTATACCTGCGATTTGAGCGTGACATCTATAAGCACGTTACATGTGTTTTGAAATCCTGTTTCTATTGCGATGAGAAGAGGAACAGATTCTACACTGGAACAACACTTTGTTTTCTCTAATGACAGCATTCTGGAGCCTTGTTCCCAGCACTGGTTTCACAGACACAATTCATTCTCATCTTGTCTCCTGCTTGGACTAATACAGTATGTCCACCATATTGGGGTTGCAAAACTAAATTAATGGATCCATTTACTGTAGATGGTGAATAAAGGGATCAAAAGAATGAGGAAAAAGCAAAGTGATAGATTAAAGAAATGCCTTAAGTATAGGTGACACATTTGCCAATTAATTTGAATGAAGGCACCCTAAGATGTTCTCTCCATCCTCCTTGTCCTCGCTCACTTACTCTACCACACAGCAGTTTGCCATGGCAATTAATAGATACTATTAAGAAAGGCTTGGCCACTAATTGCAAAGAAAATAGCTTTTCTTCGGAAAGGCACAGGGAGAATTCACCTGACATCTGCCACCACTGTCTGGGAACTTGCAACGCCTTTAATCGTTTTTTTTTCTCCTGTTGCAAGGAAACTGTAGCAGAACTGTCTTGGTATTTTATTCCCAGCATCCATATTCTAAAATCTCTATACCCCATAGACCCAGCCTGATATGCATATAGATGGTCATATTCAGAAAATGTGAAAATGCAACTAACATTTGCAAATATGCACATTTCTAATATTTTTTATAATTCAAAATATAGCTTTCTTTCTGATGGCTAAGGAGAAAGGCATTTTTGCAAATACTCAGGGGGACTATCACACTCGTAAATCATGTGCACTGAACTGAAACCGAGCGATTCTATTCTGGTCCCCTTTTTACTGACACAGGTGTTTACATTTCAGGAGACCTGATTTGCTAGAAATAAAATACAAATACAACTTTTTAACACTCTGAATGTGTGATTGGATTGGCTTCTTGACCCAAAAAATATAAATAAATAAGTAAATAAATAAATAATCAAAATAGCTTCTGGGGTTAACTGAAAGTGTTTACAGAGTTAACAACCAGATTAGTCTATAAAATATACATTCATGAGAATAAGGTATAGAAAGACCAGGTGCCTGAAACACAAAGGTGTCACTAAAACATTCCATAAACCTGGTGGAGTAAAGCTAATGTCTTTGTGGACGTTAAGGAACAGTTCATGTAGAGACTAGAAGATCCTGTCCATGCAGGGCCACAGCAGAGCCACTGCTACAACCACAGACCCTAGGTCTGATAGAAAGGTCTTGTGGGTTTTGGCAGTGATGAGGAGAAGGTCACATCAGGAGATGAGCGCAATGACAAATTAGCAACACAGTAGCCGATTAGTCAGCCACTTGCTGCTCTTTACATTATTTATCTGGTTAGCAGATGCCCTGATCCACCGGGAGATGGATGGATTTACATATCATACCAGTACAGGATATTTACACAAACAATTCGGGCAAAGTGTCCTTCATCAAGGATAGAGCACCAATGTCCCATGTGCAGCCTTTACCCTTCATGAAGCTATCCTTCACAGAAGCCTTGTTCTCAATCCTATTGATGAAATAAAAGACAAACGTATTACTGTATTGCTACCCCACTTGGTTGTTGATTACTATGACAAAGAATAAACAGAGCAGTGAAAAGGATAGTGCTGTATCCATGAAAGCCATTTAACTATTTGATTTGACATGGTAGCAACAAGCCCTTGCATCTATTTAAGAGCTAAAGCAGATATCTGTCTTGTGACTAATGGAAGGTTAGCATGAGATGCAGGATCCTAGCAGCTCTCTATTCACTGCAAACAATGCAAATGATTACTCTTGGTAATAGAGTGTAAAGCAGAAATATCTGAATTAATACAATCTACAATAAATAAGCATATTCTATCAAAATTAGAGGGTTCATCCACTGAATTCAATATTTTTGTACAGTACAATGCCAAGGCAAATCGAAAACACATACATAATGCTCTCACTAGTGAAGAATTCATGTATTCAGATGCTGAACACAAGCAATTGTGACAATATGAACATAAACTTCCAAGCTAAAAAATAAACTCCTTATTCCAGCCCTACACTATGCCAAGCCGAAGGACATTAGTGACTTCTCTGCAAGAAGTCTCAACCTAAACACCTCTAAGATTTCTAGATAAAAAATTCTCGAAATCTTCTGATAGGTCTGAAAAATTAATTGGTTCCAGTTGATTGATCCCAGATTCAGATGAACATTAAAGTGGCAACACACTTGGCGAGTGTTTAAGGAGGATTCCCAACACAACATCAAACACAGAACTGATTGTTAGCAACTGTACATCCATAAATGTACCCAAACAATTATTTTTTCCGCGTTTTTTTCCAAGCTTGGCCGGGAGTGGGGAGTCTGTACCCTGAAAGTAATTTCACAGCATAGGCACTGGTGACATTTCAAGTGTGAGGGGGATGAGCTATGAATTATAGAAGGAATGATGGAATTGGTCAGTATTGCTTTGTGAGAGGAGCTTTGATCGTTAAAGCAGCCAACAAGGCTATGTAGGTTCAGCTATTTCCTTCACCAGGACTACTCACTTAACTTCTCCGATTATTAGCACAAACATAAATGTTTGTGCTATGCCTAAACATGTAGAACACTCCCTAGGGAGTAAAAACATTTCCTACCCTCTTGATGTTTCTAATAATGTATATTCATGTAGAATTCTTACTCATGGGTGAGGTTTTGCAGGCACAAGTTCCTCTCTGATCCCAGCAGACCCAACACAGCAACTGTTTTCATTATGATTTGTAGATACTCAAACTGTGTTTGAGGGAACAGAGTTACTTTGGAGGAAGGTGATTTCAAATAATAAAATCCCAACTTTTTTACTACTTGAATACAGAAACTATAGAATACTGCCAAAAAATTCAAATACATTTTCAAACATTTCAGAAAGAAAGTCCGATGCATAGCAAAATGGATGCTTTCAAACTCTATCCCCCTGAGAGGAAATGTTCTTCAAACACATTGCGACCGTCATACAGTAGGCTGGTACTCTAATAGAAACGAACCTTTCTCTTCTCTAGATGATTATTATCCTGTTGACAATCTTATTATATTATATATTATTATTATTATTATTACGTCAATGAATAAAAACAAATTACATTGGCAGAAGTTGAATTAAGAAGTCAATTTTGGGATATTTAGTATCCTTTCGACACTTACAATAAAAGCTGTTACTGTTAGCATTCTCTGGAACTCTTGAAATGTCTGTTCCTTTAACCATAATTGTAAATCCCAATTACATTATCAAATCAATTTTGTTAGTGGTCAATTTGCCCTGTCCAAATAATTATTTTATCAGAAAAAAGTCGATAAAAGTTAGCTGCCTTCCAAATACTGACCTACACAGAGAAGACATTGCAGTAAACTCCCACAGCTACAGAATAAAATAACTAACATAATGTAGTTAAGACACAGTCACATAATGTCTTTTATTTTATTAGTTTGAATACCCACTTCCTATGAACTTATTATGTAAGTTGTAATGATGTTTTAGGTGGCCAAAATTATTATAACGTTGACCCAATGGCCGACAATTGCAATAAGATACATAGAGTGTATATATATTTTTTGGTTTCAAATGCATATATTGAAACACCTTAAAATATTATTTGGTTCTCTAAAACCAGCATTTTAATGTCACTGAAAATAGCTGTCTACTATAAGTGTTTAACCAGTATCACAAATGACTACATTCATTTAGAATAAAACAAATACAAATAAAACATGTTTTCAGCACATTTTCAGAACTGATCAAGATCCCAGTCTTCAGGAGATTGATGCTGTGGCTGGTTGAGGAACCCTCTGTGGCTCATTAGAGCTGTTCTGGAGAGTGTCAGGGAACACATGACATACCCAGGTTCCACTGACTGACTGCAGCCATTTGTGAGCACAATTCTCTCCCTGTGCACACAGTTTAGTGAAAGGTCAGGCTGCATTAGTGGCGTGTGTAAACACACCATGGCCGAAAGGACAAACTGTTCACCGGAACGGTGCTTAAGGAAGGTCGAGGCTACCTAGTTGCCAATGAGATCATATTTCAGAGATGGAGGTGTTATACCAATTGCAAAATGGCACTGTCTTCCCCTAAAGCTGCTTATTAACAAAATGAGGGGACACATGCTCAGTATTGATGTGCAAATAATGTTAAACATTTAAAAGTAGACCCAGATTGAAGAGCAACCAGGCAGTAACCAGGAGGTTACTGCATTGTAACAGGCGGTAACCAGGAGGGTACTGCTTTGTAACCGGCGGTAACCAGGAAGTTACTGCAGTGTAACAGATGTTACGGCTTTGTAACAGGTGGTTTCAGCCTCCCAGCCACGTGATGGCTCAAACATTATTGCAATATAAAATTCATGCAAAAACGGTCTGTTTTGTTTTTGTAATTTTGACAGCATGAGCTGTGTCTTGCCGTAACACTGTACCTGTGAAATAATGAAGTCATGTCAGTTAACACCACAAACACTAACAGCTACAGCTTCTGAAAGCCACTAGACACCTAAGACACCTGAGGTAGTTATTTAAGTGGTTTACACAGTTGTCTGGACATTAGCCTCGGGGTCTGCATTTCTGTCAGGTAAATTGACGATTTAAAGCGGAGCGCCAGAGGCAGATTACATCCACACCACTACATCAACCAAGTCCAGAAACAGATGGTCTCAGTCAAACCCCACACCCATGTTGTCATAGGTTTTTCGGTTTCTCTAAAGAGACAAAGTTGAGTGTGCTGGCAAATCCTACAAACCATATTTCGTGGATAATCTGTGTACTGTATGCAGTGACCAGAACCATTAAGACCATTCCTATCAAAATGAATAGTAGAAAACATTCAAGGATGTTAGCCTTACCTGAACAGATTAATTTCATCAACATGTACTCCCCTCCACAGTCCTTCTTATAGTAACATTTCAACCAGTTAATGAGGCAGGTGCCGAACTTGAGCTCCTCTCCTCTGCACAGAAGGGCGATGTCCTCATCTGGAAGGGCAAGCAGAAGGGAGGGAGATTGTGTGAAACAGAAAGAGAGAGAGAAAGTGAGAGAGCAGAAAGGATGGTGATGTGAGTGACAGGCATGCTGTTGTTTATAAAGCCCCAGGCAGATGTGTTTATGTATGTTTGTTTGTGTGTGTGGTGTGTAGAGAAGACCACCCACACTGTCCTATGTTCACCAGCCTTTCTGGTACATGACCACATGTTCTGAGCGTTCCGATCACAGCAAGGACCCCTTCCACGTATGTAAATAATATGTTCCAAGATTGGTTACTAGGTTGGAATGATTAAGGACGAAATCTGCTTCTGTTGGTTGGTTATCTTGAAATGTTCTATATACATATGGTTTCTTGTTTAGAATAAATCAGGATATAAATATGCAAATGATTTAGCGATATTTGCCTTATTACTTTGTTTTCTTTGTTTGCTTTCATATGAGGTGTGTAATATCAACATCTTGAATCTGGGCACAGTATGAATAACGACTCTACTTCCTGCCATCAAAAAGCCATGCCATGGTGAATTTGTTCATAAAACAGAGTTTTTAATATTACACTAAACTGACGTGCAAAGTGAACTTGAAGATGCATTCTGAGGCATTTGCGAATAACAAACTATTATGTGAAACCTCGCATCTTAGGTTAGATGTGCAATGTTGTTTATATGTGAATAATTCATGAGTAGAATCCCTATAAGAAGTGAGTTCACTATAACATTCATGGACATTCATGGGGCCTATATCGACACATGATGATAGTGCACCATTTACAGGGACCAGTTTTGGCTCCACAGTGCAAAGTTTATTACCAGTGGACAATAATCATGTTCATTCCCAGACCATGAGCAGACGCCAAGCCTGTATTATGCATTAGACACACCATACATCGATATACCCACGTCCATGCATGATACGGCTTGTGTCTTGTTTCAAAAGCCATGGTTAAGTGCTGCACTGTGCCTTGGGGCTTCATGTAAAACACAGAGAAAACTCACAGGCTTGGGAGTAGTTCCTGCCAACTTCAGTTGCATTTGAGGTGCCACAGATGAGGAGAGAGCGCAACGCTAGAGCTTGAGAGGACCAGGGGAGGAGTGAAGCAGAAAGATAGGAAGCATTAATCTCATTTTGTAGTCCTGTCAGCTGTGTTTTATGGTGACTGGGTTTGGCTGACTCTGACATCACACCATGCCTCCATGGCATTGTTGACCAGGTCTGATGAGGCTAATGCGTAGCCATGGATTGGCCTGGCATTTCAGGTCCAAGGGAATGTGGGACTAAACCAGGCAGTAACAACATACGCATCGTGGCTTTGGTCACCAGGCTACCCCAACCAATACTGTCAGATACCGAACGAAAGAGTACAAGGCAGACAGTCAGATGGCCATGCTATTTATCTTGCAACATCAAGGCATAAACATTGTTATGAAGTGACAGAGTTATTGACAAACTAAAAGGGGAAAATCAAGATAAGACCTTGTTATCGCTCACAGAAAAATCCATAGCTCAAAATTAATTTACTTTGCACAGAGAACTTTGTTGTTTTTATTTATGAAAGGTAGAAATTCAACAGTTTATTTGGGCAACCAGGTATCAGACTGTTAATGACTACTCTATCAATATGTTAATAAAAAGAACTCAGAGGAGTATGGAAATGAGGACAATTAATGGAATTGCTATATATTCTCAGGATAGTGTTATAACTTGGTCAGTGGGGAACATCATTAAACCTCATCAAAACAGAAGCTTTTATTTCACAAAATCAGATTTACACTGCCCCCACCTTAGCAAGGCCATTTTGAATGCAGATAATCCCTATAAATGGGACAAGTAGAGGATCGTTTAGGCAAAGCAGTTTTGATGCCATATCGATTCTGAGGATGCTTGGAAGAGAATTGTAATGTTCCTTGATGCTCCAGAATGTCCTAAGAGGCAGGTGCACAGCACTTGGTGCCTGTAAAATTCTCATGAATCTTGGGTTAGCCCTGTGTGACAACCTGGCCTCTTGGGTCAGTCATCAATACATAGCATTCCTTGCACAAAAAGTCATGACGTAATAACAAGAAATATTAATGACTATCAATTAGTAAGTCATTTCACTTTGTTGGAAACAGTTAATGAAAGACCTAACATGGTGCCCCGATGTCACAAGCTCAGCGAAGAAAACATTTAAAGGGGAGGTCCTGAGTTTGAACAATAACAGAGCACACAACCTGCCAATGATTTAGCCAACGGCTGGGGGATATGGCAACAGTATGAATTCAGGCACTGACCATCAATTATATCAAGATGATAGGTTTAATCTTGCTTTGACACTATGTGGAGTCTTAATAAATGTTTTCAAATTTAGGCCCACATTGTTTTCAAACGATATATGGACTCTCTTGTTTACAAAAACAAATTCGATGCAGAACAAGAAATGCATATATCTCATGAGGCATTTACAAGTAATGCTGATCAATAATCAATGGGCATATCGTTAATTTAAAAACCAATGTATTCCGCAACTGCAGATTGCCCCTTCAAAGGTGTCAAAACAACATGGCCAAAAAGCAGCTCAAGCTGAAATAGACTAAGCTGATCACAGGTCGTTATTGTAAACCTAAATTCAACAGCTTATCAGACAAGGACGGAGTGGTATATAGCCTACAGTACGTACCTACCGACAGGTATAACAATATCCCCATGCGATGCAGGTGTCTTCTTTCCTTCGATTTCGAACAGTCTACCCAAAGGCAGCAGAAATATTTTTCATCTAACTCCAAGAAAACATCGTGGTTAAAAGGGTTACGTTATCTTTCAGTGACACATAAATATCTTCGAATAATTCCCCTCAAATGCGCTTGCCGTCGACGACAGACACGGCCCACCTGCCCAAAATTGCAAGAATATCACTCATTAAACTCCTGTTCATACAATAGATACAGAAACATACTCGAGTTATACTAAAATGTCCGAAGTCGACATCGACAATGTAAATCAAAATGCCATCAAAAGCCCTGAAATCAAACACTCTGCAGCAAGAAGAATCTATGTCCCGCCGTGGCTGCGAACGGGGTAGGTCGTTTGCACCACTCGTACGGCATATTATCATGCCATGATATTTCATTTAGATGACAGGAGGGCAGCGGCAATCATGTACCTACACTGGCATTAGTTTACACAATTCCATATAATAGTTTGATGGATACAACATCCCAGCCCACCCGTCATATAAAAGAATAAATTCACAGAATGCACGAGCGCAAAAATGGTCGGTGTAACCTCGCTTTAAGTTAACAGTAATTTTTGTTTTTTAGGTTACAGCACACGGAAGCTATCAGCCGATGTGGTAAAATTTATTCTGACTCACACTGAAAACATTTAAACTATTATCCACTCTATTTACTGTTGATTCATTTATTACTTCAAAAGATCTACAAAAGTGAGTCTTCATCTGAGTTTTAACCAATTATATTAACTCCAATTTGGAATGTACTGCTTTTCATTTAATATAATAGCCTATAATGCTTTTAGGCTACACTGTAGTGTTGCTACCAAAAATACGCTGTATAGACCCTTTATAAATAAAGTATGGATTCATGAATTTGATGTAGGGTACCACATATGTTTTGATTAGAGTGTGAGCTACCCCTACTGGTGATATGCCAAAAAGGCTTGTGGAGTGCTAAATATTTTATTGATTATCAAAACCTCAGAGTCGTGGCAGATATTATGAGTTATAATACGTTGTTGCACATAATTTCTGTAAACCGAAGGATTGTATAATTCCATACATCATAAGGACATGGTATTCAAAACAAAAAAATTTATAGCATATGGATTTCTAAATGAATGCAGTGTGAATGAGTCGTGCCTGTTCGGAAACATGTTTAATCAATATCTACAGGGGCCTGTCAAAGCTTCAGTAAATTCTATCTGTTAGGATCAATAACCTCAGTGACAAACTGATGTTTTCCTCCCTGGATGTAATATAAGAGATTAAGCATATTCAAAGCAGCAGGTTCAGCACAGGGTCACTACACTGTTGCCATTTGTCTAGTTTGGTGGAAGTAAACCCGATAATTTCTATCCTCCCTGTGATATGATATATTCAAAGGCTTTGAGAAACAAAAAAAAGAAAAACCAGACAATATGCCTATTCCACCAATATAGTCTAGCTTTCATTTACAGTTCAGCCTGGGGATATAATATCAATGCAAAAAGGGATTGTCCAAAGGACTTCATTACATTTACGTAATGCATAGATCATTGGCTAAGCAGACAACCTTTGCAAATATCCTTAATACAAGTCAGTCCACTAGACTGAATAAACCACAATGCCAAGAATAGCCTAAAACAGGCATGTGACGCATTGACCTGAGCAAGGACAACTACAGAGATAGCCATTGTCAGAGCCATTGAAGTGATTCATGATTTCTGTAGCCTTGTTCTTGTCCAACTCATCAGATTCCAAGCAGACTAATCAGAATGGTCAGAAGGCTGTTTACATTCTACAACATGTCATCCAAATGTAATATTAATACATTGAATATCCTACTTGTGACAGGAATAGCTGTTGTATCTACTAGATTTTTCTGGATGTAACTGTCGTGTTCTTTCCCATGTTATTGCATATAATTTTCTGTATAATTCTTGTCACCATGTTCATATGATTTGAATGTTTTTAATGGAACTCTGGAATAAGATATTATGTGCCAGTTTCCTTTACGCATACATAGCCTAGTCCAGCCATAAACCATTTGAAGATGCATGGTCACTGGTTGTAAAAGTGTTGCTGTGGAGCCAAAACAGGTGCCCAAAAGCTTTGTACTATGTCATGTATGTGCTGACCCGTGACCCATGTCATCAACAGCTCACCTATAAACTTGCAATGTCATAGCTGAGTGAGGTATGATAGTGATTCTACTTATGGTTTACAAATAATCAGCATATAACACATTCAGCCCAACACGGGAGGTTTAAAAATATGATTTTCTTTGTTGGTCACAGAAACTTGATTTAAGTGATCTTTTATTCATACCTTTATTCAAGCGCTTTATCCAATTGTCTGACATTAAATAAACTAATGGATACCATTTTAATGTTTTGGCATAAAGTTAGAGAAGGTAGAGACAATTAAATTAGTGCGGTGACAAGGTATTTAGGTATTCCAGACCTCCAGTCTCTGTGCTAAAACTACTTACTGTTTGCTTGTGAAAAACCCTCTCTTTATTCCTTCATACTGAGGACAGACAGTGTTCATAGTTCCTTTGAGTCTGGGGAAGTAAATTAATGGTCTCATTGCTAAAATGAACCATACCTTCATGTGATTAAATGAAATGCTGTTCTTTAAAATGCTTACCAACAAAAGGTTAAGATTTAAATACTATACATTCCTGTAACGTTTTATTTTTATGATATCATTTACGTGTAAGCAACCTTTAGTGAAGCTGGCATGCAATCAATGACAGTCAAGTTGGAATCCTTATAGACTCCATTTAATCACAGATAATAATGAGGAAACTATACTCAAGGGCATTACGCAATGGCAAACAGCAGAGCATATCCCATATGCCGCAAAACACTGTTGTCATTTTAGAAGCATAACAACTTCCTGGATATATTTTGAGAAAAACATCACACAAATACACTTAGAAGCAAGTGTTGTGAATGTTAGAAAGAGCTTGGATGGATATCAAATTTCCTGTTCTATAGATCATGTTGATCCTATTTAGCTGTGTGCAGGGGAAGTAGATTTTGATAGTGTCCATTTTATCATGAATAACAGGAGCGAGTAGGATCATGTGTGATGACATTTCATTGAAAGAGCAGACATTTTTCTGGCTTACTGTTGGTATTCCCAGATTTCACTCATGGGCCTCTGGCTATAGATGTCTACTTTTGGCTTACCACTTAAACATGCCCAGTTAGACAGTTCCATTTGTGTTTGGCACGTGTGAGAAGAAGGTATGCTATGACATCCACGCAGTAATAGGCAATTTCACTTTAACAGCACTCAGAGTTTTATGTTATTTGGTGTCCCTTTGGTGGTCTGGTGCTTGGCAAAGTGGGTGGAGCTATGGTTGGCTATATCTGGGGTTGTCTTTGGACTGGGCCACAGTTTGGAACAGCCACCTGGTCGTCTCTGACCTTGCCTACCTGGTTGTGCAGCTGATCTGGATTCTGCCTAAAGACTAGCATCTGAACATGACATGCAGTAGTATCGGTGTGGCCTTTATGTACTCTTAATCCGGCACAGCCAGAAGACCACTAACCACCTCTCAGAGTCTACCACCTCTCTAAGTTTTTTCCTAGGTTCCGACCTTATGAGTGCATTATCCTAGCCGTTGTGCATCAATTTCTTGTTGTTCCTGGTGCTTCGGTGTCCATATAAGCAATTCGCAACATCTGATGATGTTAAAGGAACTTCACAAAATACATTTGATTGAATATGATGTTGGAACATCGCCCACTGTAGTTTCAGGTAATTTGTAAGGCAGCATTAATTTGACATCAGATGTACTGGGATAGCCCACAAAAATCTGCTGGTGAGATACCCACTACGCAGACCAGATCAACCCCAACATGATAAACAAATATTTAAAATGAGTAGGATGTCTCCTTTCTGATAATAAGTATCTTACCAGTTTGCCTCTTTTAATGAAATTGTGTTCAGACATCGGCTTGACTTGTTTTGTTGGATGTCACAGCTTGGACCAGCTTTGATTAACGCTAATACATTATAACAGAGTTAGGATCAATAGGGTTATTGTTCTGTCGTCAATATTTGGTAATGACCTTGCTTAAATCCACACACTTCCAGCCACTACTGTTTCAGATGTAGCGTACTGTATGTCTTCCAAAACTAAACTGGTGTGTTTTTATTGCAACACTTGCTCAGCCATTCATGCGTGGAGATCACTTTTCCAAGTCAACAGCCACAGTTTGCAGAAACCCAACCTGCCACAAGGAGTTGCTGGAGCGCAACAAGCAAGGCAGCCCTGTACGGCATACACCCCGCCAAGCGTAAATTCTCCCCGCCCTCTGCCCAACTGTAGGAATGCTGTAATGACTCAGGTACACTGAGAGAATACACTGATGAGCCAAAACGTTATGACCATCTGCCTAATAAGCTTGTTGGTCCTCTGTGTGCTGCCTAAACAGTGCCGACATGCTGAGGCATGGACCACTGAAGGAGTACTGTGGTATCTGGCACCAAGACATTAGCAGCAAATCCTTTAAGTCCTTGTAAGTTGCGAGGGTGGATTGGACTTGTTGGTCCAGCACATCCCACAGATGGTCAATCAAATTGAGATCTGGGGAATTTAGAGGCCTGGGCAACACCTTGAACTCTTCATCATGTTCATCAAACCATCCCTGAACAACATGTGCTGTGTGGCAGGAAGCATTATCCTGCTAAAAGAGGTCACTCCCATCAGGGAATACCATTGACATGAAGTGGTGTACCTGGTCTGCAACAATGTTTAGGTAGGTGGAACGTGTCAAATTGATGTCCACATGAATGCCCAAACCTAGGGTTTCCCACAGAACATTGCCTAGAGGATAATTTGTGTCGTTCCTTGGACCATTGTCAGTAGGCACTCACCAATACTGACTGTGAGAAACCCACAAGCCTTGCTGTTTCGAAGATGCTCTGACCCAGTTGTCTGGCCCTAACAATTTGGCCCTTATCAAAGTCGCTCAGGTCTTTACTCCTGCCCAATTGACCTGCAACTAACATGTTGACAATGGGAACTGATTGTTCGCTCTCCATCTAATCTACACTTACCTTGACTTGTGCCCATGTTAGGAGATGCTCAGCGTGACTTGCTTCACCTGTGAGCAGCATAATATCCTGGGTTATAAGTGTACATAAACACATCAACCACATAATACCGACATAACATCGACATAATAAACACACTTTCTTCAATTTAAAGATCCTCTAACATCCATCTGAAATACCCTGAAATATGCTGATTTACTTAAATTAGTGTGATTGTATGGACATCCAGTCAGTCATCCCTGCAACCTTCTGGCATAGGTTCTGCATATCTAAACTGAGTAATGTGCAGCGGTAGTTTTTGCAGGAGAATTTTGTAAAGAACACATACAATGCATCGATTTACGGTCTTTAGAGATTGCCTTGGCGACTGTATGTAGGTCACTGTGGATGTCTCAGATGCAACAGGTTGACAGGCAGGCAGGCAACAAGATGGCAGGAAACAGTGATCAGGGAATTGTAAGGTGGTGACTGGGGTCTAAAGTGGGCCTGCTCGTCAGTCTCTACAAGTCCTGTTTGTTCTGCGCCACTGCAGCATCTAGGTCAAATAATGTGGAAATAGTTTAGCCTGTTGAACAACTAGTGGATGCAAAGTTTTTGCTCATTACTGAATGGACACCTTAACCTAAACATTGTCTACTGTAGTACAGTGAGGTAAAAAAGTATTTGATCCCCTGCTGATTTTGTACGTTTGCCCACTGACAAAGAAATGATCAGTCTATAATTTTAATTGTATGTTCATTTTAACAGTGAGAGACAGAATAACAACAAAAACATCCAGAAAAACACCTGTAAAAAATGTTAGAAATTGATTTGTATTTTAATAAGTGAAATAAGTATTGCCTTGCTGGCAATCAGAGGTCTTGTGGTTGGCCACCAGGTTTGCACACATCTCACATCCCACTCCTCTTTGCAGATCTTCTCCAAGTCATTAAGGTTTCGAGGCTAAAGTTTGGCAACTCAAACCTTCAGCTCCCTCCACAGATTTTCCATGGGATTGAGATCTGGAGACTGGCTAGGCCATGCCGGACCTTAATATACTTCTTCTTGAGCCACTTATTTGTTGTCTTGGCCGTGTGTTTTGGTTCATTGTCATGCTGGAATACCCATTCACAATCCATTTTCAATGCCTGGCAGAGGGAAGGAGATACTCACCCAAGATTTGACGGTGCATGGCTCTGTCCATCGTCCCTTTGATGCGATGAAATTTTATGCTTATTATCCAACCACAGGCTCAATCTGGAAAGACTTTTCAGAGCCTACAGGCTTGGAAATTATGCTTTAAGCAACAACCAACCTTCCCACTAGGATTGCAGTCCAATCTACCATAATGACTTGCTGCTCTATAAGGCAAGTCCACATTTCTCTTATACCAACCCCATCTACCGACATTATAATTGATACTTTGTACTTCTCTGTTGGCTAACTCACTGATATGGGACAATTTTGATTAAAGACGTCCTTGAGTGTTTTGAAAGGCGTCCCCCAAATAAACGGTATTATTATTATTCTACATAGAAGGCCCAAGGCCATTGTTGGAACGCTGCAACCAGGATTTGAACTCCTGTTTGTAATGATGCTGTAACTTCACCACTGTGCTATTTGATAGCCCTATATGTGAATAATCACATTATAGAGACAATATAAAATGTTGAACTCCATGAGCTCCTGTTTGATACATTTTAAGAAAGCATGTGATTCACAGTTAGAAAGAACAGAATGATCTATATAAACAAAAGTCTAGGCAAGCCTAGTTCAGTCGACCCGCAATAGAAAGTGTTGCCCTCTCGAGATTCAAACTATCACCGTGTAGAAAGCTGTGTCGTCAACAACTTCACCACAGATCTGTACATTTAATGGGTGTCTGTATAGCCTCTTGTATCTACCCTGAACAAATCCATTTTTGCCACTGGCTGTTTCAACAGCTAATTGGACATTCGTGAATGATATTAAAATGACCAACATTTCTTGCTAAATTTTCCTCCCCCACAAATTGCGTTTATGAATTGTATTGCATTTGCCACTGGCTGTTTTAACAGCTTATTAGCCAGTAATAGGCTTTACCAGTATCTACTAACTTACTGGAGTAGCCAAGAATTGAGCAATTGTTTGCGAGTCTGCCAAAGATATTTCATTTCATGGCATAAGAACGTATTTTTACGACTTACTATAATGTAGCTACTGAAGGTTTTTTGACAGCAATGTCAGTCAATCAGTCTGTCAGGAAGAAACATTTGCTCTTCTTTGCCAGCTCCGCTTATACAGTCCAGCAAAAATATGCAATTATTCACAAAGATCTGCAAAATTACTCCAACTGTACACGCCTCAGTCAGTTATTGGCTATGAAACTATGGACCAATGAGGGCCTTCCAAATATCACAGAGGTCAAATCCACTGAGGGAATAGCCTATACAGATCAAAAGCTAATCAACATTACACTTTGCTCTTTTTACTCATTAAGTGTACTCATCTCAGATTAAACAGGATGACAATGATTGCACAGAGTTTCTAAATAATTTACGAGTCAGACATCTATGTAATTCTGTTGCATCACAATTAGTTGCTCCCGTCTCCTTGGTTGAGCTTATTAAAGAGCCAATACTAAACATGCACATTTGAAAATCACCAGGCTTTTGAAGGGTTATTGATGGCTTTTCCCCCCAGTTAGTTTTCTGTTCCATTCTTTTTAGAGATTAAACACTCAGGAAATATATTATTTTTACTTTGATAAAAATATATGTTACAATACACTAATAATCTCCCACTATCGCTGTTAAATTCAGATGGTAAATGATATGGAAAATGAACTGAACTGTAAATGACACATCGGGTTCAAACAGGCTTGATAATAATTGGGTCTTTGAAAACATCCACAGTGTCTTACATGTTATTGACGCTGCTTCTGATGTGAAACTATCTGCTGCTGTTCCCTTACTTGATTCTGAAAAGGCTTTTCCATCACCTTGAGTTGCAGTTTCTCTAGATAGTGGTCAAGTATGTGGGATTTGGGGATTGTATTCCAATAAGCCATCTTGGTGCTTATTGTGAAACTGCTCACAACTCCAACCATCATATCTTAATTTATGCTATATTTTATCTTGATGACATTCCTCCTTTTCACTTCATTTAACAACTTCAGTTCAGTTATATAAGTTATTGATCAATATTTCTGTTGATTGAAGTGATAAGAAATATCTCCTTGTTCCCTGACAGCCCATTTTTAAGCCATTTTTAATATCAAGATATTGATGCATTTCTGTCCTAACAGAAGTTATTTTCCATTAATAACCAGAAAGAATACTTCAAAGATGATTTCAAGAATTACATTTTTACTAATTTCAAAACATGCATTTCCTTTACCTAGAAAAACACAAAATGCACAAAATTAACAGTTATGGTTCCTCTTCAACCCCTACGTGGATGGAATGTGTACTTTAGAGGGACAGGCCTTTTTTGGATACCCAAAATCTCACCAATCATACTTAAACAAAATGGCATTCATGCTGCAGCCATTGTGCATGTTGTTGGTCCCTAATTATTTAGTTACCTGGCACCCTCTAGAGGAGAATATTGTAAGGCCATACAGTCTCCAACAGCTGGTATATTCCAGCATTTCAATGGATTAAAGCCAAACTCTCATTAGACCCCATCCTCATGCAAATGCTTAGAATATAAGGCTTATTGGGAGCCTTTCCTAAATATGTTTTACGATCATCCTTTCTTGAGATTCTTTAAAAATCACACACGCTTGGGATGAACATCGTCCATTTCGATCTCCCCAGATGTAAAAAACATAAACAACATTCTTCCCTATGTAAAACAAACTTTCCCCTCTGATGTAAAAACTCAAAGCAAACATGCAATTTTGAAGAATAACCCTTTATACATACCTAAGCTCTTTTATAAGAAACTGGAGTCAATTATCAGCCAAATCATTTGGGATCATATCACACAGGATTGGTTAAAAGAACCCCTGTAAACACAAGGTGGAGGGAAAACTGGCTCTCCAAAAGGTTATACCACACCGCTAACATCATTGCTGTCACATTTTGGATGCATTGGTTAGGGACAAAGTGTTTCTTTGTTGTTATGTCTGTTTGATTTAGATTTTGTTCATGAATGTCTATTTCTTTCTCCTCTCCTTGTATTTTTTTTCTTAACGACATCATAACAGACACATTATACTTTCTGTAAACTGCCTGATCTGCTTTTTACTTTGTGTTCAATGAAAAACTATTTTCATTGAAACATTGAAACAGATGGTGGGTTGTTGTGTGCACTGTAGATGTGTGCATGTGGACTAAATTCACTGAGCTCATGTATCTGAGCTGTGTGCCTGAGGGGGAATGTTTAAGCTCAACAACTTGAGAAAGAGAAACCTGTTTCCCAGAGTTCTGAAATTCAAAAGTAAATTTGAGTAAGACATTCATCTATTTCATCCAGATATGTTTGATATTAAGTTTCTTTTGACTTTGATAACTGTTCTCTAAAAAATAAAGAGTAACTTTTGCTTTAACAATAATTTACCTAAGGTCTCTAGCACAGTTATAGATGAGTCATTTTGAAGCACCATGATCTCAGGTACATGTGCTCTGACATATCAGGACATTGAGAGTAGAACATCTTATAACTGTATTCATATTTTATAATTCCTATTAAGTATGTAGGTTATATTGGTCAAGTCTGTTTCTGTATTTCGGATCCTTTGCACAACTACACAGATTTAGCTGATACTTTTGAATTTAGATACACTCTATTTCCTTCGCTGGGACTGCAAGCTGAGTCCATATTATGACCATATGGTCAGAAGAATAATGTCTAGGAAGGGCATCTCACTGCCCCCAGCAATGGCCCCACTGGAGCTGTGGTGAACACACGCCAAGTGGAAAGACACTTGATAGACAAGTATGACCCAGACTGTCTGCTCAGGGCACACACAGCCATCTGACCTGCAATCAATCTCTGTCCAGATTTTCACACTGACTTGGTATAAATGAAGTTCCATGCTAAAAACAATATAAAGTACAGGAGGGATTTTACTGTCAGGGAGAGGGAAAAAGTGTCTTTTGAGACGGAGGATATATTTTCCTTGTAGTAATATCTGAGATCTGGTACTTCTAGATAAGAAGCTGCGTATTTCTGGGCATCTCAGTCAGGGAGCAGAGCTTAGTACAGTATATCTATGTTATGTATGAACATCTGTGTAAGGAGTGACGAAATACTTAACTACAGGAGGCCATCTTGTTGCACACAGGGAAGCCATTCGGGTGGAAAATACATGACGGGTGATGGGAAAGAGAGTTAAAGAGAGGAAAGAGGCAAAAAGAGAGGAAGATTGAGGGAGCGTATTTGTGTGTTAGCTTATGTAAGCAAATGTTCCACGTAGGACTGTCATCCATTATGGAAAAACTCAATCATCATTTAAAGGATTAATAGCGTCTTGTATGTAACACTGTTGTGGATGAAAGGGAGCATGACATGGTACGTGTGATAAGAAGGGCGATGTACCGAAGAGATAAAATTCGGGAACAGCAAGACAGGATCTAACGGCGTAACAAAACCCCTTCGCTTGCATGACCTTCCCTTGTCATTTTTCTCCAGTCATTGCCCCCACCTCCTTTTCCTTGGAGAGATTAAATCAAATAAATTCACGGGCCAGGAGCCATTTGCAAGTGTGTAGGATTCTGTAAAGAAGGGCATGTCCATATAGAGGAATGGTGTAGTTTTATTACATTTGTATTGCAGATACTGTGTGTTTGTACACTATGTGTATTCATATATATACTGTATACATGTATATGGAAGTTATATTAACTGCTATTTATGTAAGCGGCGTTAGACAGCAGGTATGTATGAATAGCCTGGTGGTTGAGCTAGCCCTGAGCCCCCTGGTGGTGTTCACTGGGTAATGGGCCTCCTCCCCAAGACTCCTTTTAGTTTCCTCATCTCAGCCATTAGTCCTGCTTTAGCCCACTGAGGCTGAAACAACCCTGTATGGCAGCACTAGGGCATCTTCCCTCAGGTAGTTGTCTCCACAGCTCCATATTGGAGGCCGGTGTCATCTCGGTTCGCCCGGCGTCAGTTTGATCTGTCAATCCACTGGGCTGGGGCGTCGGCCTGGCAGGCGGGCGTTGCCCCCATGGGTGCTGTTGATGTGACAACAAATTTAGAGGCGCTGATGGTTGTCGGGGCCTGATGGTGAATAATTGATACCCCTGTCTCATTAATCAGACAGGAGCCACCACAGTGTCAGTGTGTTTATCTCGCACACGCTTCTAAGTGAGGAATTTGTCTTCCAGGGGTAATTAGAAGAGGGAGAATTTAAGACATCCAACTGTCTATTTAAAACAATGCAGACATGTACAAATAGGACTGCCACATTAGATATGTCCTCAACCGTGTTTATCTATGCAGTTGTAATAAGAATGTGCCGTGGATGTTGGCTCCTTTATCCTCATTCCTCTGAGGCACAAAATAAATAAATATGTTTGGATGAGATAATTATTAAAACCATGAAAATTAGTATAAACAATTAGATTTTGCATTCAATTGTAGTTTATCTTAATGTAATTTGGTATTTGTGTGTGTGTGTGTGTGTGTGTGTGTGTGTTTGTGTGCGCGTGCGTGCGTGCGCTTGCGTGTGTGTGAGCTCTGGCTGCATCCAACAGTAACAGGCCAATCTCATTTGTTGTATTTATCCTTTTGCAAACACAGACATGTCTTCTGAGGTGGAGGAAACAGGTGGAGTGGTCAGATAATCTGTGGGTAAGAAGGGTGAATGGCCAGTCGTAGAAGACATACCCTGACTTACTGTATTGTTGCCTTCCCAGGCTTTATGGACTGGACAGGAAACGGGATATCCCCTAAGGTTGCTCAACATTCTCCTGGTTTTGGTTATAATTTACTTTTGGACGCCATGGCATGTCATTGTTCTATAATGTAGCAGCATGTCTCTGTGCCGGTTAATGCAAGAGTAGGAGTTTTGGATGATGTTAGGTTGAATAATAAATACTGAAGTGTTGGCAAGTTATAAGCAACAGTTTGTGGCCTAGAGTGTGTTAGATGCATTTTGTTGCTGACTTGGACACACATCTGTAATTCAGCATTTGTTTGAGTAGAGCCCACTGTCTTGTCTCACCCTTTTCTCTTTCTTCAACATTATTCCAACACTCTTCTATCCCAGCATTATTCAGTGGGACTGCCCTCCTTAAAAAAATAGTATTTGTGTACTTCAATATTCTGATCCCTGCACTTTCTCAGAACCATCAGAACTGTCAGTCATCTGTAATTTGTCCTGAAAAAAGGGCACTAATTGGTTCATAGATGGCGCTGCTTTGATATGTTCCCACGTCAGCCCTGTTTCACGTACAGGCCTGGAATTATGTGTGCTGTTCTCCCAAGTCATGATGAACATATTGACCTCAAGAATATTTCCATGCCATGATTGATTTATCATAGTTTTTCACTTTTGGAAAAATCTTCAGATACGTACTCCTTTACTTGTGATTGAAACAATACTTAAACAATACTATGAAATGCGTTCTAAAATGCTGGGAAATATGGCAAATAATAAACGCTTTTAACTTTGTAATGAGTAGCAAATGGCACAACATTTTTTATTTTGTTGAAACCATTTTGCTACAGTTGAACTATATCTGTTTTATAAAATGTTTGGATAATGCTTATAAAGCCAATTCCAGGCTGGGACAGAGGTTTATAATTAAAGGAACTACACTTGTCTACCAGTGTTCACTTAATGCAACTAGAAACTGTCTACTGGTGTTCAGTTAGAGAAAGTACACCTGTCTACTGGTGTTCAGTTAGAGAAAGTACACCTGTCTACTGGTGTTCAGTTAGAGAAAGTACACCTGTCTACTGGTGTTCAGTCAGAGAAAGTACACTTTTCTACTGGTGTTCAGTTAGAGAAAGTACACCTATCTACTGGTGTTCAGTTAGAGAAAGTACACCTGTGTACTGGTGTTCATTTAGAGAAAGTACACCTGTCTACTGGTGTTCATGTAGAGAAAGTACACCTGTCTACTGGTGTTCAATTAGAGAAAGTCCACCTGTCTATTGGGGTTCACTTAAAGCATCTACACCTGTCTACTGATGTTCAATTATAGAAACTACACCTTTCTTCCGATGTTCAATTAGAGAAACTACACCAGTCTACAGTTACTCAGGTCCAGATCCAGACTGAATTAAAAATGTGTCTCTCACTCTCTCTCGCTCACTGGCTCTAGATATACAGTATATGTACACATGAAAAAATATATTTTATTTGCCAAGTTGTGACCACTTAAGGCAAAATGACATATGATCCCTTTGGCCCTCTGGAACTTCCTGTGCTGTAGAATATTTCTTCATCAGGGTTCATAATCAAGCTGTGTACACAGTGAGAATAAATTTCAACTTGGCTGTTGACCGTTTTTTTTTCAAGCCTCCAGGGAAGCTTCGTCCGGTCCATAATACAAATCCCAACTGGGTCTAACAATCCTCCAAAACCCGGTTACAAGTATTTTTGTTGCATAGCTTTCTAGGTATTGTACTGACCAGTGGTACACATCAGATATCAAAAACACTTTCTGGTCCTTTTAAAAACGTGAGTACTAGGGGAGCTTCAGGAAGTTCCCTACTGGCAATTTCCTTTTGACTTTGCTACTGTGTGATCATTGAGGCATTTCTCCTAGTCTCTGTTATCGTTGCAATCTTACACACACCCACTCCTCCCATATACTGATGTTAGATACAGACTGAGCATCACCTGAATGTACAATAATGACTTTAAAAACATGATATACCAATGTCGGGTTGTTAGGAAGACATTTTGGAACAGTTCTTCATCTTACAGTAAACAGAGAAACCAAAATGTATAATGGGCTGTGATTTGTGTCAAAAATCTAAGCAAACTTTGATATAAATGTCCCTACTTGCCTTTTAAAAAAAATTGTAGCTCACTTTTTGGACTTTGAGTGTTAATTTTATTTTACACATACAAAATTGGTACAAACTATAGAAAAGATTGTGTTCACCATCAAGAGAATCATCATAAACCAAGGCACATTTTGTTCCCCTATGAAATTATCTAGCCGCATACAAAAGGAATGCATTTGAATTTCTCTTTTGTTCAGTACTGACACCCACTACAGTGTACAGTATTTACACGGATAGATTCACACATACAGGATCAACCAAAGCACAATTATACATCAATTGTAATACATCAAGTGACATAAAAAAATCACCTTTTACACGTTGGAGACTAAGAAGTGTCAAATAGAATTATCTTCAAATATTGCAAAAAAGGATGTGGCAAAAGTCAATATTGAGGCACATTTTCTATATACAGTGTAGACAAAATTACTTTTCCAGTGCTCACAATCTCAATAACATGGATTCAGTATACCACGTTATTTATTGCCAGTGAAAAAAAACATGAGGTGTACATATGATTTAACAGAGCACCACAATAATTGTTGATAACATGTAGCAAAATGGAGTGGGTGTTTTATCCAGGAACAGAGTACTGAGGACATAACATTACAGCACACTTCACCAGCACTACTGGAACTAGTGGAAGCTGAGATTTCGTCATACTGATCTTTGGTTGATGGTCGACACAGTTGTGAAATATTGCCTGATGGTAAAGTCTTCATGGCTTTTTCATTGTTTTCTATCTATTTTTTCCCTGTTTGAATGTTTTCCCAGGCAAGAAAACAGGAAGTGGGACAAAATGTGTTGCTTAAGATAACAGGACAGGAAGAAGGCTTCCTGACACCCATATGTGCAGGAAGTTGATTCCAGTGTTTCTTTTGTTGGTAATTTTTTGGGGCTGTGTGTTTAAAGAAAGGATGCGGTCCAGTTCTCCGTGTATATGATCCAAGCAGGAAAATGGTAAGATGGCTTCCACATATTGTATCCATGGTTTATGATAAGTAGTCCCAAGTAGGGCAAACTTCAATATACAACAGACTGAAAACCCAACGAAAACAGGGTTAAACCTTCATTTTTGTGTCTTCAAGCAGTATTTGTGACAGACGTTCTTGCTACATGATGCATAGTATCTGTAGCTCTAGGAGTAAAGGTTAAAGTTATTCAGACAATTGTTGTCATTTCACAATTCAACTACTTCACATTTCCTGAGTTGACTGTAATACTTCTGTTATAGTGGACCTCAGAGACTTAGGCTTTGTCCACATCAATTGATGTGTTGATGAGTCCTGTCAAATAAACTCTGAATAGACTTAAACTCTTTCAGACCTTTTGTTATCATTGTTTCCTGCCGTGCTCCCTGGGTAATTGTAGCTCCTGATGACAAGTGTGATGCTGACTGAAAGACAAGACTGTCCACCACTGTGATTCATTTAATGACTCACCATTCACTAAATAGATATACAGCTGGTACAGTCAACTGAACAGAAAAATCACAAATACCAATTTCACATTTTCACATTTCTGTGACCAAAATAATTAGTTTTTTATCCATTCCCAATAAAGACTCAAATAAATGAAGCACAGTTGTATACAACAAATCTATTCCCCTTTATCACCACATTTACAAATTAATTAAATGAAAATGGCATTCTCCGTTCTCTTATAGATGAATTATCAAAATGAAGAGAAAACAAAAAGGGAGCATTAAGGAAAGGGAATAGGAACCAGGAATAGCAGAAGTAGAGGACAAGAAGTAGGGATAATTACTTAAAATTGGCACAGGCTTGAGTGGACCTTATCATAGTGCACTATGATTGGACAGATTAGTGGACGAAGTTAATCCAGATGTGCTTTTGGTCAAAGGAAGACTGAGCTGAGAGGCAGCTGATCTTTAGGCTTCAGTGTTCAGTACGGGGAGTCACTTCCATCAGACCCATCCACCCCATAGAGCTCAGCCAGGGTTCTGAAGCGAGGGCCCCAGTCGTTTAGGAAGTCGTAGTCAAGGTTCGATCCAGTGGAGGAACTATCCAGTGAACTGAGACTACCTGCTAGGGACTCCGGCCCCTCATATCCGTAGATGTGCAGAGTATCGTAGGGGATCCCATCTCGATCATGGTCGGCCTCGTCTTTCTTCACGTCAATCATCATGGCCATGTCTCCTTTACACGCGCTCGGTGGTGGTTTCTTCACCACGGCGTAAAGGCTGGGACCCTGCCTCATGCTCATGCTACCGTCGTTCCGAGCCGAGGTCAGGATGGACACGTCATAGCCATTGGTGTCCATCTCCCCGCCACCCTCCTCGTCGTATGTCACCAACTGCTCGTGGATCTCACTCTTACCAAGAGTGACCAGGGCGTCCTTCTGGTAACGCTTTCTCATGACGATCAGAATAACTATGACTGGAAAAAGGGAATATATTTCTTTCAATATCCATGTCATACACTTTAGGGATTTCAAAAATACTGGAGCATATGAAAAAATTATTCTTGTTTTTTTGTAAAGCAAATTAAAATTGGGTGTGAGAAAGTACTGTTGAATGTACTTCTATATTCAGTATGTTGCTTTGGGATTCATAAGATAACGACTTTAGCGTTTAATAGTTAATCACCAATTCATTCTGTGTCTTTGATAACAGGACAGCTGAATAACCGATCATCTTCTCATTAGCTTCCCCAATTCTTCTCATGTTTTTCCCACATATCCTCTTTTGTTTAAGTTGACTACAGCAGTGCAAGTGCTCTCTGGTTCAGTTATGAGCTTTTGACAAAACAGCTTTGGCCCATGGCTCATCTAATATGACAAATGGCTTTCTCCCAAGAACACAAAGCAGAACAAGTATCAAAGATGATATTCAGCTCAATGCTTACTGTTCTTGGCACTATTTACATAACTTGTACTGCGTATTTATATATTACTTATACAACTAGCCCTTTAACTTTGTCCACATGGCCATCGCCTATCATCAGAATCACTCCCATTCATCACAAATCAAATCTATATTTTGTCATAGATACTTAATGTGTTTTGCGCATTAACACCCAGAGGTTTGAGAAGTGAAGTATGTCTGTAACCGCTGTTACATTTTAAGAAGTTCACTTACCCAGAATAGTCAGGATACACAGCAGTATAACGATCAGGGCGTGGACACTGACGCCCATTTTGAGTTGGGCGGCTTTGCACTGGGTGGGGTTCCTCTTGCTGTCGCACCGGCACACTTTGATGGGCAGGCGGGTGGTGCTGCTCAGAGGCGGAGTGCCTCCGTCATTGATCCCAATCTCTATTGAGTAATCCCTTGGGTCTTCCAGGCTGAAGCCTCCGCCATGTTTCAGCTCCACGCGGCCTGTGTTATCTAGGAGAGGGGGGCATGAAACATTGGTTTTCCATTTCGCTTCAATTTACTTAGGAGTTTACTTGACATTTTACTAATAAGCAGACTGTTGAATCTGTGGGTTTGTGTGTTAATAGAACTTTTCTGCACTAAAATCCGTAATATCCCAGTAGGGAAAATCCTCAAAGCAGGATAATTGAATGTGCTCAAAATTAAGTATAAGAATTAGACTTTTCCCACATTGTTAGTCCAATGTGGATTGGACATGATTATCTTAATAAGCTTAACATATGACTTGATAGATACTGTCCGTACTCAATCATACATGTTCAATTGGTTGGCCTGATTTTGAGTTAGAGTATATATCCATCAACAAAATATAGCTGTCATGGATGCAGAAGGCTTAAATGCATCAACGCCAGAGATGTGGCCTCTGCATGTGTATCATCACATTATTAAGTGAGCAACTTTCTGCTCTTCCAGTGGTATGACCTTCTTTCTGGTTGCACACGGCTAATGTGTGTGATTCGTGTTTCTGGCTGATCATTACATGGTGAAATGCCACATTGATTCATGAGGCATTGCAGCCAATGAGACAGCACAGGACCAGGACACCCCAGCCAATGAGGCAGCACAAGACAAGGACACTCCAGCCAATGAGGCAGCACAGGACCAGGACACCCCAGTCAATGAGGCAGCTCAGGACCAGGACACACCAGCCAATGAGGCAGCACAGGACCAGGACACCCCAGTCAATGAGGCAGCACAGGACCAGGACACACCAGTCAATGAGGCAGCACAGGACCAGGATACCCCAGCCAATGAGGCAGCACAGGACCAGGACACCTGAACCAATGAGGCAGCACAGGACCAGGACACCCGAACCAATGAGGCAGCACAGGACCAGGACACCCGAACCAATGAGGCAGCACAGGACCAGGACACCCTAGTGCTGCACTTAACAATATTCCACCCCCAGCCAGAGCTCAATATGTAATGAATGTCTGTGGGTTTTAAAGAGCTTGTACAATCATGAATATTTCAGGGGCTCTCAGCGGTATGTTGCTGTTCTCATTCCAAATTACTAGGTGGAGAACGTCAGATTAGAACGGGGTGCTGCCCCGGGCTGATTTGTTTGCCACTGAGGAGCACAGTGGTATCTTGAGCCCAAGTGTGAAATAGTCATCCCCAGCTTGTCTTTGTTATAACTCTCTCAATGACCCTGGCACCTACCAGCAGCTTGGCACTAGCAGAATGTCTGCCCGCTCTGCCCTGGGTACTATAGACCAAGTATAACAAAATAAATGTCCCTGCGTAGAAATGATCAGTTTTCTCACCCTCGTTATTGCTGACTGAGAAGTTGTCACTTGGCTTGACCAGTGTGAAGCTGAATGTTGCCAGTTGATCGTCTTTGTCAGTGGCATTGACTGTCCCAATGATCTGCGTGAGTACAAATATGTACATACAAGAACGTCAAAGAAGATACCACAATGCGCCATCTCCAGAAAGTGTTAAGTATTTATGGCTTACATTACATCTAACTGGGGAAAAAAAACTACCGTTTCATCCATATCATTCTCACAGACGTATATCTCTTCAATGACCAGCTCTGGTTCGTTGTCGTTGATGTCCGTGACCAATATGCTGACCTTCACAAAAGATTCCAGTCCTGAAGGGAAAGGTATACTTGGCATTATGATTTGGAAGCCAGTTGAGCACACATGTTATTAAGATTTAAAAAACAAATTGGATGTATATAACATTTTCACCATATACGGTGCTAAGTCTTACCATCTGGTTCCTCCTTTGCTTTAACCCGGACTGTGTGATTGGGTACAAGCTCCCGATCCAACTTCCTAATTGTGAATAGTTGTCCAGTTGTGGTGTTAATACCAATGGGACTGCCCTTGTCAACAATGGAGTACCTGCAGAAGACACATTGATATTTTGAGAAATAAGAGAAATTACCTCTCATATAACAAGAGACCATTTTGTGATTGTTTAGGCCAAGTATTGACTAGCAGATTAAGCTGTGGTCAGTTCATTAATAAAGATTTTTGTAGAATTCCTAGTCATTTCAAATAATCTTTAACTTTGGTTGGTGCAGTCCTACCGTATGCTTTTGTTGGATTTATCAGGGTCTCTGGCTGAAACCATTCCAATATTATTGACCATCATCTCCTCCATAACGTTGAAGTCGTAGGATGTCTCACTGAATACTGGTTTCTCGTCAACATCTAGCACATGAACTGTCACCTGGGCCCTGGTCAGAGCATGATCTTTATTATCCGCAGGGGTTTGCAAGTTGGTCTCCATCACTACCACAAAGAAGGTGTACTTGCTGTTGGTTTCGTAGTCAAGTCCCTAAAAGCAAGTTAAAAGATAAAAGCTATCTTTCGCAAACTGCTGGTATATCATATAGTGTAGAGCAGCACCCTTTTATGCTAACCTCTAGAGATCAGTCTGTTTTGGGAAAGCATTAATAATGGTTGATTTATTGAAAATGTTCCATGATGGAAAAAAGTATGTCTAAAATCAGGTAGGTTACCTTTTTCAGAATGAGGTTGGCGTCTTTGGTCTGACTGCGTTCTATTTCAAAGACGTCTTGGATTGAATTGTCTATTTTGAATACGGGGTCTTTATTCTGGATCTCATCTCTGTCTTCCAGGACCAATGTGTCTATTCTTTGTCCTTGCTTCATGTCCTCTTTCACTGTAAATTCATAGGAGCCTGGAAGCAAAAACATTCCACATTTTACTAAGAGAACCGTCTAAACCAGAATTACATTATGGAATAATCCCTAATCTGTGGCTGAGACCTCAGACAATCATTCATATTTAGGCCATCTTTTGTATACTTGATGTATAAGACTGATATTTGTCAATTTACTGCTCAAATATCTGTCAGGGAGTTTCTATACTGTGTTGCCTTTACCTTTGGTGAATGAGACCAAGTTATCATTGATATCACTGACTGTGATGGTGACAGAGGTGGTGGCGGTGCCCCCTTGTTTAATTCCTCTCATATCCTGGGCTTGAACCACAACCACATAGCTACCCTGGGTCTCACGATCCAGGTCCTCATACTTGGTGGTGATGACACCTGAAATGAAAGAAGTCTGTCTTGTTGATTTGTGACTTCTTCAGAGGTAGGAACACAGCAATGAACATGGCATCGGTAAGCATGTTGTCCGCATGCAAATAATGCAGTGAACTCCTTGAGGCAATATAGATGTCGCTTGTGACTGTTCAGTGTCAGTCAGTTAGTATCGCCCTTACCCTTGGGCCAATCACTGTAATAGTTAATTAGTATCGCCCTTACCCTCGGGCCAATCACTGTAATAGTTAATTAGTATCGCCCT
>JACXGJ010002524.1:0-64532 GCA_016801105.1 Esox niger | reverse complement strand
TTTAGTATAACCAGTAATAGAGCACGCGTTTCAATATCACCAGTAATAGAACACGTGTTTCAGTATCACCAGTAATAGAACACGTGTTTTAGTATAACCAGTAATGTATCAATATCACCAGTAATAGAACACGTGTTTGAGTATTACCAGTAATAGAACATGTGTTTCAGTGTCACCAGTAATAGAACACGTGTTTCAGAATCACCAGTAATAGAACACGTGTTTCAGTATTACCAGTAATAGAACATGTGTTTCTTTACAGTTAAGGAACATGATAGAAAAGGAGAATTTCTGAGACCCTATAAATCAGTCTGTCTTGAATTCCAACACTACAGCAAGTACAGGCACTGAAATCAGGAGAACACTGGAATATTCTATGACTCTCATTTCTCCTCAGACTGTCAATACCATTACAAGCAGCCAGCCGGGCCGTCGCAGATTAATTCATATCAAACCAACCTCTAAAACAGGATGTTATCTTAATCAGTTAATGAGACAGAAGTCACCAACAGTTAAGTACAGCAGTGATTTTCTATAGAATGAAACAGTGCGGTGTATTGTGTAGCCAGGGTGTGTGTGTTGTGCCCGGAACAGACTGCATCATTACAGAGCAGCAGACAGAAACACAAACAGAATTCCAAGAATCAGGAAAGGGCTGATTAAAGTTCCCTTGAACTGAGCATTTCACATTTTGTTGCTATTCATGGAAACATAGTTACATTTTTCATTATTTTTTTTACTTCAATTGTGAAGTGAACTTCTAGAACTGACAAGGACCTTAGCAGAATGTCCTCAAATAAAAAGGTTTAGGTAAAAGCTAAATTTAAAAAAGACTGTTAATTGATGTTTGGGGACTGCTATAAAAACAAATCTTATATCTGTGGTACTGGATAAATCGTACCACAAACTAACATCTCACCTGCATAAGGATTTGTCCTGCAATGGTGAACTGGGAGTGATCAGTTTGTGCCAAAGGGTGTAGCTTCTGCATGAGTACAGTGGCCACACCCACAAAGTCCTTGGCCAGTAGCAGCCTGAGGAGGGCGGAGTTCCCAGATAGGAACTTGAGAGTTCCCACACAGTACAACACAGCCTCGCCAGACAAAAACACATCCTCCAAGCGAAGCACGTTCATCAGGGAATCTGGATGTCATACAAAGGAACATAAACATCAAAACACATAATGATTTCCTATGCATGTACTTACAGAGGTAAACACAGAAATTCCAGAAATGTAAACATACTTCCTATAAACTATTGATAGGGATGGGGAAGTGGGGAGTGTTATACACAATTTGTTTTAAACTACATAATGAAATCTCATTGTTTTTGCAATATAATAAGATGCAGGGTGGTACTGCTGGAGATGAATGTTGCTTTTAGCACTTATTTCCAAGATTGGTCAAAACAAGGCTTTCAAGTCTTTCTACCGCAGATATATGGGGGGGCAATATGTGTGGAACATTGAATCTCAATACCTACAGATCCGCAAAAATCTCAATACATATCTTATGAGCCCTTAATAAGCATTATAATACTGTAGTCGGAGGTTGCTGGCAATACCCAACTATTATATACAGTTGATATAACAAATCTACACCCCTGTTAAAATGCCAGGTTTTTGTAATGTAAAAATGAGACAAAGATGTCAGAACATTTTCCACCTTTAATGTGACCTATAACTTTAACAATTCAATTGAAAAACAAACTGAAATCTTTGAGAGAAAAAAAAAAAAAAAAAATCACAATAACCTGGTTGCATAAATGTGCATACCCTTAAACTAAAACTTTATTGAAGCACCTTCTGATTTTATTAGAGCACTCAGTCTTTTTGGGTAGGAGTTTATTAGCATGGCACATCTTGGTGTGGCAATATTTGCCCACTCTTCCTTGCAAAAGCACTCCAAATCTGTCAGATTGCGAGGACATCTCCTGTGCACAGCCCTCTTCAGATCACCCCAGAGATTTTCAATTGGTTTCAGGTCTGGCCTCTGGCTGGGACATTCCAAAACGTTAATCTTCTTCTGGTAAAGCCATGCCTTTGTGGATTTGGATGTGTGCTTTGGGTCGTCGTTGTGCTGAAAGATGAACTACCTCTTCATCTTCCTCTTTCTAACGGACGCCTGAAGGTTTTGTGCCAGAATTGCCTGGTATTTGGAACTGTTCATAATTCCCTCCACCCTGATCAAGGCCCCGGTTCCAGCTGAAGAAAAACAGCCCCAAAGCATGATGCAGCCACCACCATGCTTCACTGTGGATATGGTGTTCTTTGGGTGAAGTACAGTGTGTTTTTTGCGCAAAATATCCCTTCTGGAATTGTGGTAAAAAAGTTTTCCTTGGTTTCATCAAACCATAACACATTTTACCATGTGCTTTTAGGACACATAATGTTTGGTTTTACAAACTTCAGCCTGGCTTGGATGTTTTTCTTTGGAGCCCATTCATATGAAGAATACGGGAGACAGTCAGTACTTGACAGAAATTCCTGCAGCTCCTTCAATGTTGCTGTAGGCCTCTTGGAAGTCAGTTTTCTTCTCGTCTTTTCATCAATTTTAGAGGGACGTCTCCGTCGTCTCTGTTGTGACATATTTTCTCCACTTGTTGATGACTGTCTTCACTGTGTTCTATGGTTTATCAAAACCTTTGGAAATTATTTTGTACCCCTCTCCTGACTGATTTATTTTAACAATGAGATCCCTCTGATGCTTTGGAAGCTCTCTGCGGACCATGACTTTTGCTCTGAGACGGAACAAACAGCTGAACTTTATTTGTTACTCAGAGTCACTTTAAATGATGGCAGGTGTGTTATGACTTCTATTTAACATGAGTTTGAATATGACTGGTTAATTCTGAACACAGCCACATCCCCAGTTATAAGAGGGCGTGCACACTTATGCAACCAGGTTATTGTACGTTTTTTCATAATTTCATTTGTTGTTCGATTGAATTGTTCACATCACAGGTCACATTAAAGGCAGAAAATGTTTTGAAATGATTAAATTTTGTCTCATTCTTTTACATAAAAAAAACCAGGCATTTTAACAGGGGTGTGTAGACTTTTTATATCCACTGTAGATACTACACTAACATTATGCAGTGTTGGATTACTGTACTGTGTATTCATTGATTACCTATTATACAGTTGTTCTGGAAGAGGAGATCGTTGCTTTCATTGCGGCTGATCTTAAAGATGAGTTTGCAGATGTTCAGTAAGTTGTTTCCACTGACGCTCAGCTGAACAACACAAAAAACGTTGAGTCAATATACAAACACGGCAGGGACTACATGCTGTCTCTTTGCATTAGGGACCCCTCCCAACAAACCTAACTAAGGGCTTGTCTGGGAAAGTGTCTGTTGGCTAAGAGGATGGAGTAGAGATGATATAGATTTTACCCACAGCCAGGGTGAGTTTGGCGAGCTGCAGGTTCAGCTGGGCTGAGTCAAGGTCGATGAGCCGGAACAGTGTCCTGAGAAGCACAGCTCTCCTCCTGCAACGACGGCCCAGCATGCCTTGCTCCGCCAAGGCGCCATGGAGACGGTCACACGTATCGCACAGAAGGTCCACGGCATTATCTGATCCACCTGAGGAGTGTCAAATGATTCACAGACATATGTATTTCTTTAACATACTAGAAATGTTTGTGGAAACATACCACAGGAATGCATGATTTATGCTTTTCTACGAAGGCATGAGTTATGTATGCGTATCTTATGTTAGGGTTTGGACCTCAGTTAATATGCATGATTAACATCCTGTACTTTTCTGAGAGGAAGAGAGGGTGCGGTGCTTTTCCTTGTGTTTTCCAAGTTAAATAAATGTTTTTTCTTCGGTCAAAAAAAGGCAGCCTCATTCGAGAAAGGCTGGCCACTTGCCTCGATATTCCCCAATTACCCAGCCAAACTGAAAAGTGTTTTATGCATGAGCTAGGAGGTACTTGGTAAAATAAATATGTAATATTTATCATTCAATGAATTTCCATTCCATCTAAAAGTGTAAAAATATTTATAGCTTTAGATTTCATGTCCGAGGTGGTGGTGGGGGGGTCAGAGTGTAATGTCAGACAAGAAGGATTCTTTAGGGATGCCACTACCTTGTTTTGTTTCTTTGACAGTTAAATTGGCACTGTGTATTTTTCCCCATTTGTGGGTGTTTTTTTAACGACACTAAATACACGTCTAACTGATTGTATGCAGATCTTTTTAATGTGCATTTGGGTGGTCCAGCGTTCTCACTGTCTTTCTCGGTTGCACAAATACGGATGCGCATGGGTTTGAATTTATCCCAATTATCTTCAGTAAAAACACAAGTTTATCTATCACGACTGTCTCTATGAAATTAAGCCTAAAATGCCCCAAAAAACATTCAAAAACATTATTTTAATAGCACATGATAAACATTCTTATCTTAAAGTTACAGGGTTAAATGTAATTCCGTTTTGCAATAATTCCCTAGTTCCCGAAATGTAATACTTTCTGAGCATTTTATGACAGGGTTGTTTTTTGGACCATCCAGTAAATACTGTCCAATATTAAGAGGAAGTCTATGTGACATCTGTTTGCACTTTTGTTTGTGGACTCTCTGAACCAACCTGCAGCGACACACTCCAATTCTTTCAACAGAGGGACAATCTTAACATTCCACAGAGTGGATTCATCCTCCTGGCTGGCTGGCCGGCCTCCGTTGCCTAAATGAAACACTGTTCCTAACTCTGACAACGGGGGGGAAAAATGGGAGGAAAAAAAAACACTTAGACAATTTCCGACTACAAAAAGATGGTTCACAAGTTCAATGTCTGAAAATAAATCTTTGCTGGAAGTTTGATGCGAGCAAGTAAAGGTCACAGATCACATTAACACTTCCTTTGATGTGTGCGTGTGTTTTCTCTCCAACACCGACAAATCTTTAATGTTACTTTGCATATCTGCATGCCTAGTTGCCTGGTGCACTGAAAGTGCAGGAAGTGGTGAGTACATACAGATGACTCTGGCTGCCATTGGCTGCTGCTTACAGATGGTGGGAGTAAGGCCCTTAGCAACAACACCCTGCCTGACAGTGTGATACCGCTGAGCTCTCACTAGCATGAAAAAGGAAAGGTATTTGTGCTGGATATGAGATGAACTTTACATTCCGAATTTTCTGTTCAGCTTGCAACGGTATCCACCCCCAGTCTTGACTTTTAAACTCAAATGAAATCTAACAGAAAGGTCTACTTATATTCAAAGAAATGTGTGCAGCCCATCTTTGAGAGGTAGGTTTAGAAAATGTTTCTGGTGTAGTTTACCTCCTAAGGCTGTTTAGTTGGTCGCGGCTGAACAAAGCAGATCCGAATGTACAGTTTGAACTGTATGGTTCAGAGGACTATTCAGAATTGAATTCAGTTAGAGAATCAGGACTAACCTGTTCTGGCCCCAGCCAGTGGTCCTGTTCCTTCATCTGGTTTGGCTAATGAATCAACCTCACCAGGACACCTGTGTCCGCTGCAATGTAATATACAAGCACAAAACGGTACAATTAAAATACTCTTGCACAAAATGGTGGCTGAAAATCTACTAGGATGTGGCCGAGGAGGTATTTTTTGAAGCTGGGCCGCTTTAAGCCAAAATAGCACCAAGAAGGTTTCCACGTAATCCGACCAGTTCTGATGCCTACCACTGGGTGTCCCTATTGACACAAAGGTTGCAGAAACGGAGGCCACAGTTCCTGACGCTGCTCCGTATAGTAAATAGCCTGCCCATGTTGTCAGCCCATGTGTGTGCCTGGGTGATCACATGTGTGCACGCATTTTGGTGCATGTGTGTGCCGGAGCTTGTGGTGACCTGCAACAGACAGGAACTGAGAAAACGTCTTTGCGGGTAAACCCCTGATTAAAGCTATTCGTGCTTTGTCACTGTGACTTGCCAGTGAGTTTCAGTTAGGGGACGGGCAGCAAGACACGGGCCGTGCTCTACACTGCTTGGTTCACGGTCGGTTGGTTGTCGCATTGTTCAAATTGCCTGGCAGGTCTCTAATAGTCCTACCATAAGATGTTATGCCACAAGACGATCAAAAGAACAGATAAGTACACAGACAATATTGTGCCTGGGATTACTAAGCTTTAGAGGGCTAACCTGTACTGCATACTGGGTGACTTATTAGCATTACTGAAACTGTTAAGCGGGACTAGAGCCAAGAACACAAGCCAAGGGCGAGAGAAAGAGTGAGAGAGACATAGTAAGTGGGCTATGGGTCTGTGTGATAGGATTAGGGGCCTGATAATAGGGCCTCTGTTTGTGAGATAGTACGTTCTCTGAGACATGATCTCATCTTTGTCTTGGGTCTGGGCAGGGCCTGGCCAGTGGACAGCAAGCAGTCAGTCATTCCCAACAGAAACAGTGTTACTCGGCTGCCAGCCTTACCCACACGGGCACCGAAATCTAATAGACAGCCATTTGGAGCTATAAAGCCAAAGTAAAGAAGCAGCCAATGACTAATCCCTCGTTTTATCTCTCATTCTCTTTGTCCAATTATCGAGTGTGCAGACCAACGCAAACATTTCACTGACTGCAGATATACATTTTTCATTTAGTTGCTCAGTGTCTCTCTGTGTCACTGAGTCTCTCCCGCTTTTCCTACCCCTCCCTACTGCTCCATCTCCCTCCCTCCTCTTGGTTTTAAACAGATTTCTAACTCAGAGGTACATTAACTAACTCAAATATTTCTATACAAATAAATCAGCCGGTCCTGATAATTTCGATCCATTCTTTTTAAAGCTAGCTGCTGATTTAATTGCACCAACTTAACCAACTTTGTCTTTTTAATCTTTCAATAAGAAATTCCAGTAATTTGGAAATCAGCATTTGTGCTTCCCCTGTTAAAAGGAGACCATTGCAAAATAATGATAGACCTACAGTGGGGAGTATAGTATTTAATATACTGCGGATTTTGCAGGTTTTCCGACTTACAATGCATGTACAGGTCTGTAATTTTTACCATAGGTACACTTCAACTGTGAAAAATCCAAAAAAATCACATTGTATGATTTTTTATAATTAATTTGCATTTTATTGCAAGACATAAGTATTTGATCACTTACCAACCAGTAAGAATTCCGGCTCTCACAGACCTGTTAGTTTTTATTTAAGATGCCCTCCTGTTCTCCACTCATTACCTGTATTAACTGCATCTGTTTGAACTCGTTACCAGTATAAAAGACACCTGTCCACACACTCAATCAAACAGACTCCAACCTCTCCACAATGGCCAAGACCCGAGAGCTGTGTAAGGACATCAGGGATACAATTGTAGATCTGCACGAGGCTGGGGTGGGCTACAGGACAATAGGCAAGCAGCTTGGTGAGAAGGCAACTGTTGGTGCAATTATTAGAAAATGGAAGAAGTTCAAGATGACGGTCAATCTCCCTCGGCCTGGGGTTCCATGCAAGATCTCACCTTATGGGGCATCAATGATCATGAGGAAGGTGAGGGATCAGCCCAGAACTACACAGCAGGACCTGGTCAGACCACAGTCTCAAAGAAAACCATTAGTAACACACTACGCCGTCATGGATTAAAATCCTGCAGCGCACGCAAGGTCCCCATGCTCAAGGCAGCGCATGTCTAGGCCCGTCTGAAGTTTGCCAATGACCATCAGGATGATCCAGAGGAGGAATGGGAGAAGGTCATGTGGTCCGATGAGACAAAAATAGAGCTTTTTGGTCTAAACTCCACTTGCCGTGTTTGGAGGAAGAAGGATGAGTACAACCCGAAGAATACCATCCCAACCGTGAAGCATGGAGGTGGAAACATCCTTCTTTGGGGATGCTTTTCTGCAAAGGGGACAGGACGACTGCACCGTATTGAGGGGAGGATGGATGGGGCCATGTATCGCGAGATCTTGACCAACAACCTCCTTCCCTCAGTAATAGCAATGATGATTTGGGGCTGCACAGGGACCAGGATGACTGATCCGTGTAAAGGAAAGAATGAATGGGGCCATGTATCATGAGATTTTGAGTGAAAACCTCCTTCCATCAGCAAGGGCATTGAAGATGAAACGTGGCTGGGTCTTCCAGCATGTCAACGACCCGAAACACACACTAAGGAGTGGCTCCGTAAGAAGCATCTCACGGTCCTGGAGTGGCCTAGTCAGTCTCCCGACCTGAACCCAAGAGACAATCTTTGGAGGGAGCTGAATGTCCGTATTGCCCAGCGACAGCCCTGAAACCTGAAGGGTCTGGAGAAGGTCTGTATGGAGGAGTGGGCAACAGTCCCTGCTGCAGTGTGTGCAAACCAGGTCAAGAACTACAGGACACGAATGATCTCTGTAATTGCAAAGGTTTCTGTACCAAATATTAAGTTCTGCTTTTCTGATGTATCAAATACTTATGTCATGCAATAAAATGCAAATTAATTATTTAAAAATCATACAATGTGATTTTCTGGATTTTTTAAGTGTACCTACAGTTGAAGGAGACCTATGGTAAAAAATACAGACCTCTACATGCTTTGTAAGTAGGAAAACCTGCAAAATCAGCTATCTATCCAATACTTGTTCTCCCCACTGTATTTCCAAACTCTCTGTTTTAGTGATTACTTGTGACTAAGCAATTGATAGATGTTTTACTTGCAAATAAAAAAAGAAATAATCACAGCAGATCTTAAGGTAAAAAATGACTGCATTGTTTCTAGACAAGGGTTATCACTTCTGCAGGTCTCTTCATCTAGCCTACCTACCACAGGCTTTTGATATGATGGATCATGAAAACATGAAGCATAAACTCTTTAATATAGACTTATCAATAGAAACTGTCTTTCAGCTTGAAAACATTTGATCAAACAGATCACATGTGTGCAGGTTCAAGGGCTCACCTCCAAGCCTGAGAATGTGTTAAAGGGTGTTCCTCAGGGATCAGTTCTGGGACCACTACTCTTTAACACTCCACATTAAAAATATAGGCATAGATGTACCCCAAACTACCTTTAATTTCTATGCAGACAAAACTGTAAATTAATGTTTGGTACCCTCTCAAATTTGGGCCCTTTCTCAGTTACGCTTGCTTTCAATATTATTCAACAAACATTTCATAAGTTGAAACTTGTAAATGCTGATAAACCTATATACATGTTGTTTTCAAACTCAAAGAGATGGACTATAGATCTATAGATGGACTATAGATCTATAGACTATAGATCGTCCATTACTATACTGCATGCTAATATAAATGTATATAGATACAAGTAAGCCTATTACTGACTAATAAGCTGTTAAAACGGCCAGTGGCAAAACCAATACAGTTCACAGACACTATTGTGGAGGTAAACTTAATATGAAACGTTAATCAGTTCAACAAAATCCTCAATGGAGTCTAGCGTCTGCTGGAACATGTAATGCCGTGGTGTAGTGGTTAAAGACAGTGCCTCTCATGTGGCGGACCTAAGTGAGAGCAACGATAGTTAATAATTATTTCTAGCAGATTCCACAATTCTCTCGTCTTTTCACTTGATGAAAAAGTTAGTTATCCTCGCCTTTAATGATAGTTCCTGTATAAATGTAATTCACGAATGAAAGAAAAAAGTACGTTGTTTTGCAGTGAAATGAAATAGCTTTGGCAGACTAGCTAGCAATTGCTCACTTCTTATGACTATTCCAGTAAGTTAATAGATACCGGTAAAGCTTATAACTGGCTAATACACTGTTACAACGGCCAGTGGCATACATAGACGCTATTTGTGGTCAGTAGTCCGTTTGTAGTTTGTTAAGGGTGCGAACATTCACAATTCAATGCAAACTGTAGTCACATGTCTAATGCCAATTTAATCAAAATGACAACATTTGTTATGTCAGATCTTAATCTCATTGGTCTGGCTCTTCATGAGGTACTGAAGTAGTTAATAAAAACAGAGGAAAGTTAGCTACCTTGCTTGCTTGGGAAAATGCGCTCGCATGTCCACTCGGGTGCGTGGCAGAGGGACTGTCTACTTTGCATTGGGAGTGCAGGCGAAGTCTCTAAGAATCCTACGGTAAAACCATCTCTTGCCATAAAATCTATAAAATCTTATAGTGTAAAGGTCAATTATCAGGGAAATTGCCCAAACTTGGACTATGTGTCAAAAATATAAATGCACTACTGAGGTTTACCAGACAACAACTGGGTGAAGAACAAGACTACAGAAACAATGTGGTCCAGGCAAACTAGAAAGTATGCCTGACGTAATGTTTGGCAGAAATAAAACACAGACTTTCTACAGTAAAGTCCCATACGAGCTACAATGCCTGGTGCAGTGGCCATAATGTTTTTAGGGCTGTGGCCATAATGCCTTAGGGCCTACCACAGTTGTCATTATTGTGTCAACCATCAATTCTTACAAAGAATATGAGGCAGTCTGTCAAACAGCGAAGAGAAAACAAGTGTATTTTGTAATAGAACAATTATTTCAATGATGACACTAGAAAATCTTTAGCAAGGTTGTTCTTTTTAGTTATAAAAAAATCAGTAGGCTGGAAACTACCTTGGATTTTAAGTTCACAGTAGACATATACATTTAACTCAAGAATGATTGGCACTATACATGAAATTGACCGTATGTGAATACAAAAAAGTATTGGAAAAGTAAAGTCTGACTGGGTTGGCAAACAATTTGAGGCCTCTCGGACCACTCCTCCATGCAGCACATTTCAAAATCCTTGACGGTCTTAGGTTTGCATCTGTGAACTGCCCTCTGCAATTTTAACCACAGGTTTTCAATTGGACTGAAGTCTGAAGACTGAGATAACCATTGTAAAGCATTCATTTTGTGGTGCTGCAACAATTTCTGTGTAGATTTTGATGTATATTTGGGGTCATTGTCTTTGGGGTCATTGTCCACCCACAGAGTTCATTTTGAGACTTGATAACGCCAAGATTCCCCAAGGTGTACAGTTCTGAAACTGTAATCCTTGGATTGTTCTTTGCCTCCTTCAACAACTTCCTTACCACCCATGAAGACAATACACACGTGTTCTTGGCAAATTCACAACTGTTCCTTTATCTCATGTGTAGGTCAACTACCATCTGTCTCCTTTCAGCTGACAGTTCTTTGGTTTTACCCATGATGATGGATGACAAAGACATATGTGCATATTTTTAGCCCAGAGAAACACTAACAGGTTAATTAAAGGCATCATTACAGATACTGAAGACCAATTAAAAAACATTGAACTTCATAATAGAAAAATATATTTTATCCCAAAACTACTACTTAATGTTTTAGATTCTAAAGAAGCTCTGAAAACATGTTTTGTTATGCCTCCATAAATAACAGCCCTCCTGATGAGGTTTTCAGAAAAAAACAGTATAAAACCGACCCTTCATTTTGGTTATGTTGATTAGGCCCACTTTATTAGGAAGGAGTTAAGCTGAGAAGGTATTTTGATGGGAAGAAAATAGGAACACCATGTTTACACATGGATTTTGAGCATCAGATAAGATTATATCTAAAGATGTAGGGGAATAAGATAAGCAAAACAAAACAGAAAGACACAGTGCATCCACACATTCAGAACACACAAACACTGCAACAGTGCATCAAGCAAACCCTTACAACGTGGCAGCTACTTAACCTGGCAGCAACAGACCATGATGACCAAAAATGTCAGCTACACAACATTGTGGTGAAAAGGTCACAATGGATGAGAAGGGCAAGATAGAACAGAAATTCTTTCTGCGGTATCAAATAACCTTAGTTTTAGTTGCTTAAAACAAGATTAGGGCCAGAGAAAGCTTGCTGGATACTAAGAAAGTTTTGCTGTAGTGCATTCAACACATTTGTGGAGAGGACAGCAGGATATGTAGCAATGAATTAAAGTGCTTTGTACTGCCTGAACTACCTTGCAGTACCCCCTTGTTAACAGATCAGGACTGATCACAGATTTTCTTACGTGAAATTCTGCACTCTTTAATCAAGGTTGTTATCTAATTATCACTCAAAGACACTAATACACCTTTACTGAGTATGAAATCTCAAGAAAAAAAATATATATACCGAGTCATCTAACTTGAAGAAACAAATGCATTTACAGTGGGGCAAAAAAGTATTTAGTAAGCCACCAAGTGTGCAAGTTCTCCCACTTAAAAACTCAACTCGTCGTGTTTGGAGGAGAAAGAATGCTGAGTTGCATCCAAAGAACACCATACCTACTGTGAAGCATGGGGGTGGAAACATCATGCTTTGGGGCTGCACAGGGACCAGGATGACTGATCCGTGTAAAGGAAAGAATGAATGGGGCCATGTATCATGAGATTTTGAGTGAAAACCTCCTTCCATCAGCAAGGGCATTGAAGATGAAACGTGGCTGGGTCTTTCAGCATGACAATGATCCCAAACACACCACCCGGGCAACGAAGGAGTGGCTTCGTAAGAAGCATTTCAAGGTCCTGGAGTGGCCTAGCCAGTCACCAGATCTCAACCCTATAGAAAATCTTTGGAGGGAGTTGAAAGTCTGTGTTGCCCAGCAACAGCCCCAAAACATCACTGCTCTAGAGGAGATCTGCATGGAGGAATGGGCCAAAATACCAGCAACAGTGTGTGAAAACCTTGTAAAGACTTACAGAAAACGTTTGACCTCTATCATTGCCAACAAAGGGTATATAACAGAGTATTGAGATGAACTTTTGTTATTGACCAAATACTTATTTTCCACCATAATTTAACAATAAATTCATAAAAAATCCTACAATGTGATTCTCTGGATTTTTTTTCTCATTTTCTTTTTAAGTGGGAGAACTTGCACAGTTAGTGGCTGACTAAATACTTTTTGGCCCCACTGTATGTAATGTATATCATGCATACAGTTAGGTCCAGAAAAAATTGGACACTGACACAAATTTTGTTATATTGGCTTTTAACCAAAAGTTCTGAGCTAAATTATGAATCTGGGCTTAAAGTGCAGTCTCCCAGCTATAATTTGAGTGTATTCACATCCGAATTGGTGTCAGGGTTTAGGAATTACATCTCTTTAATATTGAGACCCCCCTTTTCCAAGGGACCAAAAGTACTAGGACAATTGACTCAAAAGCAGTATCATGGACAGCTGTGGGCTATTAATTATTTCTTCATCAATTAAGCAGGTAGAGGGTTCAAAGTTGATTCCAGGTGTAGCATTTGCATTTGGAAGCTGTTGCCGTGAACACACAACATGCAGTCAAAGGATCTCTCAATGCAAGTGAAACAGGCCATCCTTGGTCTGCCAAAATAAATCCAACCGAGAGATAGCAGCTTGGTAGATTCTGAGAAAAAAAAAACACCCCGGTGAACTCTGCAACACAAAATGGCCTGGATGAAGGACAGATGAAACTAAGATCCACCTGTACCAGAATGATAGGGGAAATATTTATGGAGTAGGCTTCATGATCCGAAGCATTCCACATCATCTGTAAAACATGGTGGAGGTAGTGTGATGGCATGGCCATGCATGGCTTCCAGTGGCACTGGGTCACTAGTGTTTGTCGATGATGTGACAGAAGGAGCCAGATGAATTCTGAAGAGTATAAGGATATATTGTCAGCTCAGATTCATCCAAATTCAGCTAAATTGATTGGACTGCACTTCACTTAAACAGATGGACAATGACCCAAAGCATACTGCGAAAGCAACCCCGGAGTTAAAGGCAAAGAAGAGGAATATTCTGCAATGGTCGAGTCAATCAGCTGATCTCAACCTGATCGAGCATGCATTTCACTTGTTGAAGACAAAACTTAAGGCAGAAAGACCCACGAAGAAACAACAACTGAAGACAGCTGCAGTAAATGCCTGGCAAAGCATTACAAAGGAGGACACCCAGCCTGCAAGGAGTCATTGCCTGCAAAGGATTCTCGACAAAGTATCAAAAGGGAAAAAAAAACGTATGATTCTATTAATTTATCCAATTACAATTGAGCCCCTGACATAAGGGGACTGTGTATGAAATGGTTGCAGTTCCGAAATGTTCCATACAGTATCTTTGTTCAATCCCTTGAATTAAAGCTGAATGTCTGCACATCAATTGCATCTCAGTTGTTTAATTTCATATCCATTGTAGAGGTGTTCATAATCAGAATTATGAAAATTGGGTCAGTGTCCAAATATTTCCGCAGCTAACTGTATATTACTAGAATTTTGTTTATTTCAAGTAAAGGTTCATTTAAATACATCTACATCAGTGGCCCAATGATAGCACATTCACTCGCTTAGCTTCTTGGTTGACTCAATAACTGAGAAACCTGAAATCCAGTGGATGCATCCTGGGGTGGTGTGGCAGAAATTCAGGCCTCACTCCAATATAGCAGTATCCCACCTAGACATGAGACAGCTTTCATCAGCCGCCTTCTGAAAAGGCTCACTCTGGACCTGGAAGTTCAGGCAAATTACAGGCCAAATATCCACATCCCTTCTATCCAAAGTGTTGGAAAAAGTACTTCCACATCACCTGCATATCCTGTTTGTGTTTTACATGCTTTTACTTAGTAATGTCATTAGCCAGTGGAGAATTTCATTCCACTGCTATGCTAATGACACCCAGCTCTATCTGAAAACCATCCCAAGTTCCTCTGATGCAGGCACCCATCTGAACGCCTTGATGAGGTACCGGTGTGGATGAAGCAAAGCTTTCTTCAACTCAACAGCCGCACAACTAAGGCCTTATTTGGACTCTCACAGCAGGTGCAGCACTCTCCAATAACACACCTAACCCTTGTAGGACAGAACCGCCCACCAGTTACAAACAGGGTGTAAAACTTAAAACCTTAGATGACCTTTGAAATATTCAGTATGGAAACTGTGTCAGGTGTCATTCTATCACCTCAAGAACATTCTTTCAAATCATCCCAGCATCACAGCAACTTCACCCTGACAGCTTTCTCGCTCTGCCTTTCCAGATTTAATAAAAAATTGTCCTGCTTTCTTTGCAGTATATTTTGTTATGATCTCAGCAACCTCCTTCAGGTTTTTGGTAATGTTCTGCCACATTTTTTGGTAATGCTGCTTCATTTTTTAAATGTTTATTGAGTCAGGGAATAGCTACATCTGTTTCATGTGCCTACTGGGGGCTGCTCCTTAGTCAAGAGAAGGGGTTAATAAGAGGGCCAGCGTAGGTCATATGCAGGTTGCATAGTTTTTAAATGCATTACATCACAGATACAAGTTCCTGTCTACAACTGTAATCATTAATGTAACTTTGATTACTCAGATCAATTAATTTTGGACTTTCATTTTAAGAGAGATTAGAAGACGAACAGGATTATAAATAGCCCTTACACAGGCTAAAGATGTGTTTTAGGTCATTGTTCTGTTGAGAAAAAAAAATCCCACTAAGTGCAAACCTGATGGGATGGCGTATCGCACACCATCCCACCTCCTTCTCCATGCTTCACATTGGAAATCTGCAGAGATCATCCATTCACCTCTGTGTCTTAAACTCTGTGAAGCATTTAAGTGGGCTGCAATGTAAGGAGCAATTAATGGCTGATTTCTGAGGCTGGTTGTTACAGTAAACACTTCCTCCGCAGCAGGTATCTCTGGGTCTTCCTTTCCTGTGGTGGTCCTCATAACAGACAGTTTCATCTTATTACTGTTGATGGTTTATGCAGCTGGACTTGGAGAAACTAAATGTTCTTAAACAATTCCATATGAACTAACCTACCTTACAAAAGGTAATGATGGACTGTTGTTTCCTTCTGCTTATATGAACTGTTCTTGCCTTACCATGAAATACTGTAGTACAGATATATGGATGGCCTTCTGTATGCCAACCCTACCTTGACACAACACTGGTTGGCTCAAACACATTAAGAAGCATAGAAAATCCACAAATTCACTTTTTTAGGCACATCTGTTAATAGAATGTATTAGACATCTTATTTTGAATCAGAAGACTGCGGGTTTGAGTCCCTTTGTGTTTCCTCCATTTTGTTGTACTGCACTCGTACTGTTCAATGACAATACATTTGAATCTAATCTAAGAAATGTATAAGAGAATCCAAAGAGTGGGCAAAGCTGACATCAAGGCAAATGGTGGCTACTTTGATATGTACTTTGATCTGTTTAACACTTTTTGGGTTGCTACATGATTCCATATGTGTAATATCTAAATGTTGATGCCTTCACTATTATTCTACAATGTGGAAAATAGTAAAACTAAAGAAATACTTTGATTACCCTGTATATATCCGTGGAACTGAGTCCATATGTGGCAAACTCAATCAATTTGACATGATTTTGAAAGGCACACACCTGTCTACACAATTCCCCTAACCCTCTACACGGGCATGTCAGTGCAAAAAACAGGCCATGAAGTCCACAGATCTCTTATTAAACATCCTAGATAGTATTGTGTCGAGGGACAGATCTGGGCAAGGTTACAAAAAATTGCTCAACTATTGAAACTTCCCAGGAGCAAAACGGGCTCTATCATTGTGAAATGAAAGAAGTTTGGAACCACCAAGGTTTATCCTAGATTCAGATGTCCAGCCAAATTAATTAACCTGGCAAGAAGGTCTTTGGTCAGGGAAATGACCAAGAACCCAATGGCCACACTAACAGAGTGTCAGAGTTTCTATGCATAAAACCCACTCCTGAGTAAACAGGAAATAACATGCCAGAACAAAGAAATATAGAAAAAAGATTACCTGGGTGGACAAGAACATAATCAACTTAATAGGCCTGAATACCAAGAACTATGACTGTCAACAACAAATCACTTGGCTAACATCCACCGTACGGTGAGCAGGATAGTGGGAGCACCATACTATGGGGATGTTTCCCAGCGGCAGGGACAAGCAGACTAGTCAGGACTGAAGGAGTGATGAACAGAGCAAAATACAGAGGTTCTTGAAGAAAACAGCAGCACAGAACCTAAGACTGGAAGAGGACTCATCTTAAAGCACAACAGCGACCCACAGCACACGGCCAAGAAAATGCTGGAGTTACTTTTAGACAAGTATGTAAATGCCCTTGAGTGGCCTGGCCAAAGCCCGGAACTGAACCCCACTGAAGATCACAATTGACAGATGCTCGCCATCCAATCTGACAAAGCTGGAGTGGATCGGCAACGAAAAATTTGAAAGACTGCACAAATTCAACTTGGCAAAGCTGGTGGACACACACCTAAGAAGAGGTTCTTCTATAAAGGGTACAGAAGAGCCTCTGAGTGCCCTGGCAGTGCCCGATGAGCCACCAAGCACCACAGAGAACAAGACAAGCTTTGGGGGGGCTGTGTGAACGCGCCGGCACCCCACAATTCAGCGTCACACGAATTCAGAGAGATAAGTAGGAGTTGGATGAGCAATGCATTTTACTACAAAAAATATATAGCCACTTAATCTAACTTTCTCCTTCTTCTCTCACTCCCCCTCTCTCTCGCCTTTCCTCCCTCATTTTCCCTCTGGTTGGCCAAGGTGACAGAAAGACAATTGTAGATTTATTGGCACAGAAAGGACTCCACGGTGGCCATTACTGCATAGCGGTGAATCATGCCACCTATTCCAAAGATTCAGGTCCCTGACACTTGGCTTTGAATACCCTTTTTGTTGTGCCTTCAATGTGTCCGGTTTAAGTTCCTTGACTACCCCCCACATTATCTTAGTTTTCTCACTCATTTTGTTTCTTATATATGCAGATTGCCTTTAAATATGAGACATTTCATGTATTTCTTCTATTCTTAAATTATCCTAAATGTTGTAAGCATAGTTCTATCTTTCAGTTTCAAGGGTGCTGGATAAACTGGTAAACAAACAATTAACTAGCTTTCTTGATGTTTACTTTATCTGTTATGTGTTCTGGTCAAGGCCGTTTCACATAAAGATCTTAAATGCTGTCACAATGTCCCTCAACACAGCAAAGCTGCTATTTTTGATTGATTTGCCAAAGCTCTCGATCCAGTAGACTATCCCAAAAGAAAAATTATATAATGTAAATGGTTATAAATTAATATATTTTTGTTCTGTCACTATAGGTTATTATGTTTAGATTTATTCGCAACATTATAATTCAGTAAAATAAATACATTTCCAGCAAAAGAAAAGGTGAAGAATGTTAAGGGGTCTGAATACTTTCCAAAGGAACTGTTGTTTTACTACCATCTGTACTTAAGTACATTTGCATTTACTTCTACCTACACTTCACAGTCTATACTACATTATGATTTGATTACAGTATTACCTTTCACTGTTGGTCCTGCGTGGGGAAACTTTTGAGTGGCCTCCTTGATTCTTGTCTCTCTTCTTTTCTTTGGTTGGCTCAGCATAGGGTACTGTCCTGTCTCTCTCCTTGACCGACAGCTTTCTCTGTTCCGGGCTGGAGTCTGAACTCACACATTCAATCACTAAAAACACAAGACAATTAAATAAAAAACAACTACCGCATAAACCCCTCAATGGGGTCGGGAGAAACCGGAAACTTACAGTTCCAATATTACAGTTTCTTTTTACACCTGAAACCTGGATATAGAGACGTTTATGCAATTATTTTTAATGCTTCATTAGGTTATTGATTGTCCAATTTCTTAACTTCCCTAAACCTTTGGTACCTGTCAGATTTCTGAAATCCCTTACATAATGTTACAGCTAGCCACATTTCTGAACTCCCCAAAAGTTAGGTTACTGCAGTTCGATTTCTGAACTCTGCTAAACCTACTCAAACACATGTTTAAAAATACACAAATAAACCAAATCCACATCAATGCAAGCCTTTCACAAAAGCATGATTATACAATCAGTAATACATTTAAAAATCTAGGGTGTAATTTTTTTTTTTTAAATAAACCACATTAAAATCAGGGACAGTGAATAGTGCTTTCCATGTCAACCACCACAGTGGTAATGAAAATCATGTACAATGTACTCCTGTGAATGTTCTCCATTCATTTTGCTTCTGGAGAAGAGCTGCTCCAGCCCACAAATATACCCATCAGCCATAACATTATGACCACTGACAGGTGAAGTGAATAACACTGATAATCTCGTCATCATGGCACCTGTCAGTAGGTGGGATCTATTAGGCAGCAAGTGAACAATTTGTCATCAAAGTTCATGTCTTAGGAGAAGGAAGAATGGGGATGCGTAAGGATCTGAGTGACTTTGTTGCTAGACGACTGGTACAGAGCATCTCCAAAACTGCAGCCCATGTCATGTGTTCCTGGTCTGCAGTGGTCAGTACCCATCACAAGTGGTCCAAGGAAAAAAAGCAGTGAACCGGGGACAGGGTCGTGGACAGCCAAGGCTCATTTATGCACGTGGGGAGTGAAGGCTGGCTGATCCAAAAGACAAGCACCTGTACCTCAATTACTGAAAAAGTTAATGCTGGTACTGATAGAAAAGTGTCAGAATACAGTGCATCGCAGTATGTTGTGTATGTGGCTGCGTAGCCGCAGACCACTCAGGGTGCCCATGCTGACACCTTTAATAACAAAAAGACTTCAATGTCTTGATTATTGCAACCATCGACCATCCCTCTCCACTCCGCTTTGTCCCCTTCTCCCAGATAAACCCTAACTTCTACCTATTTTTGTCTTTATACATAAATCTCTTTCCTTTGCAATTATTCTCTCCCATCTCTTAGCCGCTTTATGCTATCTCCTTCCTTACTCCGTCTATTTCAGTTCCCTTTCTCTATAAAAAAAATATTTTCTTGCTTTCCTCTTCGTTTCCTTTCTCCATCTCTTCCCTTTCTCTCTCCTTACCCTCTATTCGTGCCACAGGTGGGAGTGTTGTCAGAGAGCCCAGTCTGAGAAGCCGAGCCCTGGCCCCGGTCACCCCCGTCTTTGGCTCTAGGGGATCAGAAGGGGGTTTGGGAAGAGGCTTGGGGCTGACAGGGTGTGGGTCCACATCATGGGCTACTGGCAACAGGGGCTTCTGGTATGTCACAAAAATGAAAATGACTTCATCATCAAAGCAACTAAGAACTGATGTAGTAAGGGTAGTTTTCACCCGAATAATCCATTTAGGCTTTCCAAAACCATTACTATTATAAAATTCAAAATAATACTTACTGATTTGTCTCATTATAAAGGTCAAGATATCACAACTATATTAAGTAAATAGAACTCACATGCTCCAGAGGGGACAAGCGAGTCCCAGAACCCGGTCTAGAGTCTGGGGTTTCAAAGTTCCGGGCGTAGAGGCTGAAAGAGGAACATACCTTATTTATTCAGTAGACTATAGATGCAACACCAGGTGGTTTTAACTAGATCCCTAACCTGAACGTTGAGGGAGGTCGACCATCATGGGTTCGAGAGGTCTCTCCAAAAAGATGTCTGTGGTTGTCTCTAGGGGTGAAAGGTCGCTGGGTGTGCAGGGTTCTCAACGAGCGCCTTGCCTCTGTAACTATCTCAGCACTGGTCTTCCTCCGAGGGTTGGGGTTCAGAGAAAAAAGGGGGTGCTTCTCATGTTTTCTCTCCATCGAGGACATTTTGTGAGGGGTTGCTGATAGCAAAACCAGGTGTGAGCTCAGGACAATTATTTTCTCTTAATTATTTCATCACTGAAAAGCAAGAAGTGATGAACTGTACTCATTATTCACGAAATAAATGGGTTTTATATGGGTAAAATATATATGGGTTTTTAAAAAATCTGAATAGACACCACAAATGTAACCGAGTAAAGCAAGCAAGCACTTAATTAAAACTTTCAGTGAACTGATATGCTGCTGGGGCATGAAGCGAATAACACAGCCTGCGCGCCCTCGCTGAATCACCATGGTAACTTAAACCAGCGGATTCAGTATGCACTTGACTGGTGACAACAAACCACAGTAGCAAGTACAAAAACTGTATACATACACGGAAACATACATTTTAATATTTTTTTTAACAAGCACTACCAGGAATACTCACCATGAACTGCAATAAAAAACGAAACACCTCGTTAGAGGTGTCTAAAACCATGTATGCTATACATGCTAGCCAGGAAAGCTTGCCTATTTGCAAGCTTTGAATAACGTGCTTGGCTAGGAAAAAAATACTAACAGACATTGGAAAGAAGCAAATATAATTCCTAAAATAAACGTACCTTCAAGTGGTGATCACTGTAAAATTACTACCCGATTCTGACACAATAACTCCTATTGAAAAACAGGAAGACGTCTTGTTTTTCAAGTATGATGCAAAAGTGTTTGCTGATGTAGCCAACTAGCTACAAACGAATGTATGACGTCGTCGAGTCCCGGGCACGAGCCCCAACGTCAGTTTGTCATGAAGTTCGGCCAGGTGAGTCCATCACTGCTGTAAAAGTGTTTTTCTCAGAATAAAGCGACCATCGAACAAACACAGTGGTAGTTGCAGACAAAAAAGTGTTATCATTTTACATTGCACTAAACTGTTATGACCATATTCTAAAACAGGAGATTTTAACAAGTGAACGAACCTAATCAGATACCACCAAATATGCTAACATGATGTCATGCATAGTGTAACTAAATAACAATGCGTAGCTATTTACCTGGGTGTTACCACGGTCTCAGGGGATTTGTTGTAGGCAGAGATTTGTTTTGTAGATCACAACCTTATGTCGGTGATTCAATTTCAGGGTGATTCATTTTAAACAGATCTTTAAACAGCATGTTTTGGTTATGAAAGTAGTCTTTTCAGAATAAGAAATGTATTTATAAATGGAACCATCCGTGTAATTGTTGTTAAGATAGTAAAAGGTGTCCTTTTCTGCTGAGTAAGCTTTACAGTGCCCTGATCCATGTTTTACACCCACTGGCTAAATAAAAAAAATCGACTTTCATGTATTGTTCCCAATGAATCACTCATCTCCTCTTTCTCACTGGCACTTGAAATTGCTGCTGACAGTTAAGCTCATAATTAAGTAGTGAGAACTAGTACAGCTTGAATTGGAATAGAGATGAAGAATGTAAAGACTTAATCTCACTCTGTCACAGACATGGTCAGAAGTCAAATAGGCATTGTCATTTGTATGTTTTTCTTAACCCTTTTTATTGTAAGATAGGTTTTACTAGAGCTAAGAACCTTGCATTGCTGTGGCTGTAATAGTATTTTTTTGTTGTTCTGTCGATTGATGTCATGGTTAGGGTTACCTGGCATTTGTGGTCTCTATGCAGTACTTCAGCCTTTGTTTCTTCCACTCACTTAAAGGTACACAGAGTTGTTCTAGGTCTGTACAATTTTAATACCACGCGTTTGTTAATTTTGTTAATTTAACACCATAAAATCCAATGTTTTTAATTTGATGTAAATGGCAACAATGTAGAGTCATATAGAAAAGGATGAGTAAACGTTTTTTATTGTTGAAAATTTTGACACAGGTATTATAATGTCATACATGTATGTATTCTTATTTAAAGTAATTAGACATTTTGAAAATAGAAAGATAGAATGAGTAACAATATACCAGCCTTTTGAAGTACTTCCAAAGTCAGTATAAGTTGGTCAACATTAAGGAATATGGTTGGATTAATTTCAGTAATAAGAAATCTTGAGCTACTGTTACGCCGACCTGGTAGCTGAAATATTTTCCGCCATTTTCTGGTCAGTCAAAAATATGACGTTGTTAAAATAAAAATGCAAACACAAAATGGCCGTGGACTTACATTGGTTTTCCATCCGGTTCTTTCCTTCTGAATCCTGCTCCTCTGCGATACGTGTTTTTCACACCACACTCCTGTGGCATGAACAACCAATACCCAGTGCCCCCAACCCCCACCGCCCGACACAGTTGTACAGGAGAAAAGAGACTCCCAGCTTTAGTTCATCCTGTCCATCCGATTTCACTGTTCAGTCTCTAGTCACTGCTACAGCTTCATTTCAGGGGAAGCAAGTGAGGGATGGAGATCTATCAATATTCATAAACAAACACAGTGTGTAGGGACAGAAGAGTACAACATGCATTGGTACAGTGGTTTCATTCATTCCACTCACGCTTTGCCCTGGGTCAGTTAAAACCCGAAGATGGGTCGACTACTTTACAGTGATCAGGTTTGTCTGGGTTTCCAACGTTCGTCCACTTGCAAAACCTTTTCCCCCTGTATTTTTCTTCCTTTTTCCTTTTTTTCAAAATAAAAACGTACATCTGAGCAAATTCGTGTCTCTCTTGCTAGATTTAAATAGCCCTACATGCTTCAGTCTCATGGATACAGTGAGCTTGATTGGCCGAGAGTGCGTGCTAGGCATATCCAATCAGAGGACATCACCATGGTGCTTCCCAACCAATGGGAGGAGAAGGATGGTCTCTGGTTTCATTGTCACTAAGGGTGGAGGAAACATACTGCCAGGACAGTTGGCATTATGGTGAGCAAGGGGAGGTTGTGAGAGTCAAACTGTACATCCCTGATATGGCTTGCGAGAACTAGCACACATTCAGAATTCATTGAGAAATAACATCTTGGATATAAGAAACATGCCACCAGTATCACTGGTTGTTACAGTGAGGAATAAATGGGTTGATTCGTGAGATCTCTTGTCCTCCTTGAAGTTGGTGGGTCTCCTTGACAACCGACTAGGTCTTCTTTCGGCCAAGAGCATAGTATGATGGAGAGAACACACAGCTGACATGGAGGTTAGAAGAGAGAAGCTTCTCTGTTGCTCTCGCTGCTCAATCACTGTTCAGTCCAGAAAACCAATGTACAGTCTCTCTCTATAGCAAATTATAGTTTTTTGCTATCTTACACATTCTCTCTTTCTCTGTCTCTTATGCATTCCCTCTCATCTGCCATTACTGCCCTTATCCCATGTCATTACTCCCTGGTCACATCTGGGTCTTCCTCACCTTTCCCACATTTCATCCCCACATACCAATGTCTTTCCTTCTCTCTATCTCTTTGGCATTCTCAGAGCAAAACATATAATTTTAAAGAATTGCCCTAATAGTGCAACCTACAGGCATGGTGTGATGAATACAGTGGAAAACTGCTGAAATCTTGATCCAAATTATTGGTTCCTTTCCATGTATACATGCAGTAAGGAGGTGATTCAAACTCAACCCAAACAATGGAATTGTAATGGAAAAGTATATGGGAAACAAGCTGTAGCGTTTTATTTGGGAATTTTCTCATTACCCTCCCAGATAATGCATGTTCACAAACATGTTTATTAAAAAACTATATTGCTGTAAATATGATGCTTGCTTGGGTGTTAACTCCTATTTCAATCTGAACATTATTATCACCAATCAACTGCATTACAGCTAGAAACAACATTCACTCCCACTGTATGCTAGCTAAGCTATCAGCATAAATGAAATGTAGGTAGCATTTGACATTTACTTCATTTGGTCCTGAAACTGATCATTTCTAAATGCGCCAGATATATCAAAATCTAACTAAAGTAACCACATTGTGAGAATGCTACAATAAAGTAGGACATGTTTGACTGGGCATGACAACTTGATTTACCCTATAAGGTTAGTGTCCTTTGAGCTCATTTATTTAATGCATCCATTTCCAACTGAAGCAGTCTGACCAAGATATCACTCTGAGATGAGACAACTTGTGACAAAGATTTGTGGTAAAGGCACTTTTTTTGTTAAATAAGTCTTTGTAGCTTAAACAGACTGACTTAGTGTTGGACTCCTGTGATATGTCACCGTCCTTACTCGTAGTAGTACTACATAAAACGCATATGTATTACGGTAAAACCAACAAAAAAAAAGCAGAAACTTTAAAGCTGCCAACTTTTAGGCAGGAAACCACAGCTGGCTAGTGTCTGATGTGTCTAGGCCTCAACTCCTGTACAGCGCAAGCTCCCTTTGACACATTGACATTTAACCCATTGTCTAGTAAGGCTACAGGTTTGCATATCAAAATGGTGCAGAAAATCCATGACTATGCCGTTTTATCTGAGCGCTTTCAAGTTCAAATGTGTCTTTAGGAGATTGTTGCCTCATGGAGGGAGAACAGAACAGTGTGCGCTGCAATTTTCTGGTGATAAAAAGAAGCCAACTTTGCTTACTTCATACTGTTTTTGACAGCAGAAGCACTTTTTTTACTTTGTCAACCTTGGCTGTCTCAACATTTTGGTGGGAGAAAGAAACAGATAGATAAAGAAGAACAATGGGACAGAGAAACCAAGTGTAATGCTTGAGTTGTGGAGGCAAAGTGTATAAGTCACATGTAATAGAATTTAAAGGTGCGAGAGCCTTAATCTAATGTAATTCAAGGCTGTTTCCACAGGCAGACAAATTCAGATCTTTAAACTTCAGATCTTTTTTGTATCTAAAGGAGGGAAATTCATATTTTTGACAGAACAACTGATATAGGTCTGCCTTTCTGAATGCAGCTTATCCTGCTTCCTATACAAAGAGCATGACCTTTTATTTACATCTATCTTTATCACAATCAAATCACAGTGCATCTTTTAACTGTCTACACCTGTTTTAAAATGTTAAAGTAAGGTACATGAACAAGGTTACAGTCTGTGCGCGCTCCTACCCAGTCTGACTCAGCCCCCCACAATGAAGCTCGAATGCACTTCTAACCTGACCTGAATGAATAGATAATTAGACATGCACAGAAATAGTCACTTTGAAAATAAAACACTCTGACACACACACACACATTAGTTGGAATGGAATATTGAATCCATGTTTTACATGTCGTGGAGAATACTGAAAAATATACAGAAATGTGGCTGTTTAAATCCTAAGGCTGTTCATAATTCCCAACAAAGTCTGGTATTTCAACAGAGAATTGTTATGCACACACACACGCAATTTTGAAATGACAGAGCTATATCCTGTTGAAAGTCCTGGCCTGTCCTGATGCCAGCCTGATAGCCTCACAATAGATTTGGTCGGCCGGATACACACAAAATGTTATTTACTTTCATTCTGTGCTAATGATATGGTAGGACTCTGCGTTCCAGTGTGAATTGTTGGGTGTATGTTTGTTCATCTGCCTCATTACTATCTATCCATGCCGGCGTGTAGATGTTTGAGTGACTTACCTCTCCACCCTTGTCTTCATTGGTTTTTCCACGTCACTAAGCTGTTGTGCAACCCAAGGCGAAGCCATTACATTCACAATCGAGTGCACTGTTAATTCTCTCCGCCGTCCTCACGCCGTGGTTTTCCATTGTCAGCAATAAAATATGAAATAGAACACTCTTTGTGTAGCTTCAGATACTAGCTCCCCCCCATTTGTGCAAATACAAAGACTTTTGTATTTCAAACTCAAAGGCAGATATGGTGTTATGACACATTAAGCTTCTCTTTCCGTCATGTAAGAATGGGCATTAAGGTGAAATGTATACTGGGGAGTTTCTTCTTCTTGCCAAGTATCTCCTTAGGGTGGAGAGAGGGGAAAGAAATGGATCACTCAAGATTAAACAAACTAAGTAACAGGTTGATATTCGCATGGATATCCCAGCAGACCCAAATAGTTTTTTGTTCAACTCCTGAGAACGTTACGGTGTATTGGCACAAAACACAACAAAAAACAACCAGTCGTGCTGATGTTTTCTAGCTGCATTATGTTTTGAAAACATTTTGGGAACATTGTTACATTACATGGAAATCTCAGGAGAGATTTTTTCCAATGTTCTTTGGTAGTTTATTATTGATGTTGGGCAAGTGTTTGGAGAAGATTTTAGGGATATTTAATTCAAAACACTTTCTGGGAAAAGGTTTGTAGCAAAAATATTCTATCAAAGTATATAATATCTTCTGTGTATGTTTCACCTCTTGCTCTCATGCTTGGTTTTGCCCACCAGAGACCAACAACTGGTCTAAACCAGCCCAAAATGCCTGAAAACTAGCCCATTATGTTTTTATTGTTGGTGCACAATATTTACTATTTTATCAGTAAACCCCCGCCCCCCGGAAAACTTAAGATGCGGTATATATGCAGGTGAAGCCGAGGAGCCTACCGTAGCTGCTGACGTTTGACTGTGATAACAGCATAGACACACACGATATAGCATAAAAACTAAAATGGTGCGGCTGCGGTGAAGTTCAGTAGCCCAAAAAATGCCACCCATGACCAATACATTTTCTCCCGCGACATTGTTTGAAAAGTAGCCCAATTAGGCGTGAAAGTCACAGATATGTCTACCCTGTTGACCTCCCAAGGCTAGCTATTAGCCGTTAGTGACTGGCCTTGCTCAAACACTAGATTGTAATCGCGACCTTTGAGCCAATCAGAAAATGGGAAAAGAAACTGCCGCCAACGAGGCAGGGGGATTTTATTTTCCTTACATGTGCGTGAAACTCATCTTTCAGATGGGGTTTGCTGCTTAGAAAGGCCAATGTGAATGCAATGACTGCTAATAGCAACTCATTTGAGAGGTGCTGACCGGTCGAGCATCTGAGCACAAACCAAGTGTCCATACGTGCAGGACCCTTCCAACATGGAAAACTCATGCCAAGCATATACCTCTCCGTAAAAAATTAAGAGACCACTGCACCTTTTTCTTTCCTTTCCAAAACAGTTGAAAAGGAAGGTTTTGAGGAAATACACAAGGGTTAAAATTAAGAGACCACTGCACATTAAACTTTCCTTTTCAACTGTTTTGTAAAGGAAAGAAAAGGTGCAGTGGTCTCTTATTTTTTTCTTGAACTGTATGTAGAGGATTTCTCAACATATATTTACATAAGTGCCCTGAACATCTTTATGAATTATACAGTGGGTAGAACAAGGATTTGATATACTGCTGATTTTGCAGGTTTTCCAACTTACAACGCATGTAGAGGTCTGTAATCTTTACTATAGGTACACTTCAACTGCGAGAGACAGAATCTAAAACAAAAATCCAGAAAAGCACATTGTATGATTTTTTACAAATAATTAATTTGCATTTTATTGCATGACATAAGTATTTGATCACCTACCAACCAGTTAGAATTCTGACTAATAGACCTGTTAGTTTTTCTTTAAGAAGCCCTCCTGTTCTCCACTCATTAACTTTATTAACTGCTACTGTTTAAACTTGTTACCTGTATAAAAGACACCTGTCCACACACTCAATCAAACAGACTCCAACCTCTCCACAATGGCCAAGACCAGAGAGCTGTGTAAGGACATCAGGGATAGAATTGTAGACCTGCACAAGGCTGGGATGGGCTACAGGACAATAGGCAAACAGCTTGGTGAGAAGGCAACAACTGCTGCACAATTATTAGAAAATGGAAGAAGTTCAAAATGACGGTCAATCTCCCTCGGTCTGGGGCTCCATGCAAGATCTAACCTCATGGGGAAGGTGAGGGATCAGCCCAGAACTACACAGCAGGACCTGTTCAGACCACCGTCTCAAAGAAAACCATTAGTAACACACTACGCCGTCATGGATTAAAATCCTGCAGCGCATGGAAGGTCCCCCTGCTCAAGCCAGCGCATGTCCAGGCCCGTCTGAAGTTTGCCAATGACCTTCTGGATGATCCAGAGGAGGAATGGGAGAAGGTCATGTGGTCCGATGAGACAAAAATTTAGCTTTTTGGTCTAAACTCCACTAGCCGTGTTTGGAGGAAGAAGGATGAGTACAACCCCAAGAACACCATCCCAACTGTGAAGCATGGAGGTGAAAACATCATTCTTTGGGGATGCTTTTCTGCAGTAGGGACATGACGACTGCACCGTATTGAGGGGAGGATGGATGGGGCCATGTATTGCGAGATCTTGGCCAAAAATCTCCTTCCCTCAGTAAGAGAATTGAAGATGGGTCGTGGCTGGGTCTTCCAGCATGACAACGACCCGAAACACACAGCCAGGGCAACTAAGAAGTGGCTCCATAAGAAGCATCTCAAGGTCTCAGCTCCGTCATCTCCCACTCTTCCTAACTTCCCAATGGTCACAAACTCATCCCGGTCTCCTTCATTTGTCTTGTCCCCAATTGTCTCACACACCAGGTGCCAATTAGGTCATAAGTATGTGTTTAAATGTTTCTCCTCTGCTCCCCTCATTTGTCAGTCATTGTTCCATGTGATGACGTGTATTGATGTTCGTTTTCATTTACCCGTTTGCTTTATATGTTGTAATCTAGTGCTCAGTGTTTTCTGTTGTTTGTGTTTGAATAAAGACCTCACCGAATACCACCCTTGCCTGCGCCTGGTCCGTATCTCCACAACATCACTGTCGTGACAGGAGTGGGCCAAAATCCCTGCTGCAGTGTTTGCAAACCTGGTCAAGAACAACAGGACACGTATGATCTCTGTAATTGCATACAAAGGTTTCTGTACCAAATATTAAGTTCTGCTTTTCTGATGTATCAAATACTTATGTCATGCAATAAAATGCAAATTAATAATTTAAAAATCATACACTGTGATTTTCTGGATTTTTGTTTTAGATTCCGTCTCTCACAGTTGAAGTGTACAGACCTCTACATACTTTGTAAGTAGGAAAACCTGCAAAATCAACAGTGTATCAAATACTGGTTCTCCCCAATGTATAACTTGGTGCTTCTCACAATATCATTATACAATGTATACAAATCCTTGTTGGCAATCACAGAGGTCAGACGTTTTTTGTAGTTGGCCACTAGGTTTGTCCACATCTCAGGAGGGATTTTGGCCCACTCCTTATTAAGGTTTTGAGGCTGACATTTGGCAACTTGAACCTTCAGCTCCCTCCACAGATTTTCTATGGGATTAAGGTCTGGAGACTGGCTATGCTACTCCAGGACCTAAATGTGCTTCTTCTTGAGCCACTCTTTTTGTTGTGCCTTGGCTGTGTGTTTTTTTGGATCATTGTCATGCTGGAATACCCATCCACGACCCATTTTCAGTGCCCTGGCTGAGGGAAGGAGGTTCTTACTCAAGATTTGACGGTACACAGCCCGTCCATCGTCCCTTTGATGCAGTGAATTTGTCCTGTCCCCTTAGCTGAAAAACACCCCCAAAGCATGTTTCCACCTCCATGTTTGATGGTGGGGATGGTGTTCTTGGGGTCATAAACAGCAATTCTCCCCCTCCAAACACGATGAGTTGAGTTGATGCCAAAGAGCTTGATTTTGGTCTAATCTGAACACAACACTTTCACCCAGTTCTCCTCTGAATCATTCAGATGTTCATTGGCAAACTTCAGATTGGCCTGTACATGTGCTTTCTTGAGCTGGAGGACCTTGCGGGCACTGCAGGATTTTAGTCCTTAATGGCGTAATGTGTTATCAACTGTTTTCTTTGTGACTATGGTCCCAACTGCCTTGATCATTGACAAGATCCTCCTGTGTAGTTCTGGGCTGATTCCTCACCATTCTCAAGATCATTGCAACTCCACGAGGTGAGGTTTTGCATGGAGCCCCAGACCCAGGGAGATTGAAAGTTATTTTGTGTTTGTTCCATTTGTGAATAATCGCACCAACTTCTCCCCAAGCTGCTTCTGTCTCTCACTGTTCAAACCTACCATTAAAATGATAGACCGATCATTTCTTTTTCAGTGGGCAAACGTACAAAATCAGCAGGGGATCAAATACTTTTTCCCCCTCATTATATATTAATAATATTCCTGTTAACACGGACGATGCAGTTAAATGAAAAATAACTCCACGTTTTCACACACATTGATACCTCACACTTCGTGTCACCCTTGGATTAGAGGTAACGTGATGATCCTCCGGTTTCCCTCTCAAACTCTCTCCCTTTCAGGTCTCGTGATTCATTGTCCACCATCCATCGCTCATTGACACACTGCCGGCCACATCTGGGTTTTCTGTTGCTTACACCTAAATGATAGAGGTTCACTTCTTCTTTGTCTCCCTTTCTCTGTCTCTTTTCATCTCTCTCCATCTTTCTAATCATGCCATGATCTCAGGGTGATTAATGTTGCTGTACTTCACTATCCCTTCAAACACACACACACACCACAGACTCCTAAAGCCTGGAGGCAGTATTTCATACTGATGAACAATGAGTGTGTGTGGGAGTGCGCTTCCTTGATTTCTTTCCATGACAAGGTAACTGGTGCATTAAGGACCAGATCAGGGAAATATAAGCAGATTGCATCAGTTGGAGCCCTGGACACAGTCGGCAGGCAGATTGTGAGGAGGGGGGTGGAGAAGGCAATGAGATGCAACACACACGTTTGAGACAAGTAAGATCATTTTTCGGCCCATAACCTCCTTGATATCACCTCTCGGATGTCACGCCTAAACCTCTACAGGAAGATTCTTTACACAAGATTACCTCGATTTCATCTCATCACACAGCCGACAGCATTTGCTCACACAGAGAAGAGAGCGAGCAAAATGAAGATATGCAAGAGCTTTCCCAAGTGGCTTTAATGTGAAGGTCATAATTCACTTACACACACACACACACACACACACACACACACTGGCCCCAACCGAGCAATGTTTTACTGCCTTTGTTGCTGTGCTGACCCGTACTAGGGTCAACACACTGATGGAGAGATGTATGGATATGCCGAGTGCTACAACCTTGACATTCACAGTGTGTCTGTGTGCGCGGCATCATCTCTCTCCTGCAGCAGAGCGGTGTGTCCTTGTCATTCTTACCCCTCTCCACCCTTCCACCTTCCTGGCTCTCCCCCCTCCTTCCAATCTTTATCACTCTTTCCCTCACGGTTTCTCCTCTTTCTGTTTCCCCTATCCCCTATATGTGTGTCGTTACTTCAGTCTCCTTCCCCTCTGTGTCCCTCCCCCATCCTCTATCCCCCCTCAAGCCCTCCTCATCCAGGATCTGCCTCAGATGAATCCTCCTAACCTCCACGCACAGTTGGACCGGGAAGGACAGAGTAGGACTGTTTTTTATACACGCTTGTAGAAACTGAGTGTCGATAATACAGGCTAACATGCAATCCCTAGATGTGACTGGCATGCAGGATTGTGTAGGGGATTTTAAATGTAATCGGTAACAGTTACGAGTTACATGTCCACATTTGTAATCAGTAATGTAACTTATTGTTTGCTCATCCTCAACAATGTAATCTGTTTACTTTCATATTAAGAGGCATTAGAAGACAAATAGGAATAGCCTATAAACAATTGAACACCCTTTGCGGGATCAATCAATTTTTTTATTTACATAGGTGGCCGAAAACTGAATTTGCATTTTAACTTATGTGTCTTCGGGAAGGGTCTTTAAATCATTGTTTTCTACTTCAATATGATTAGGTAAAACTCTACATTACACACTATTGGGATTTCAGATTTTCAGTCATTTCAATTAATCCAATAACCCTCAATCTTCCAGAATCAGATTTTTATCTGAAAATAACCCAAAATCTCAGGAAGTATTACCCTATTCTGTTATTTGTGTTTTATTCATGTTTGTCATTGCTTCAAAACATATTTGAAAAACAAATGCCAATTGTATATAAAAATCAGTAGTTTTTCATGTGTAAACTGCACTATGCTAATATTTTGCTCCACAACCACCAACATTGTAAAAACTTTGCAGAAACCCCAGGCACGTGAAAGCATGTTCGCATTCGTGCAATGGATTGTCAAATCTCTAATTATCGAAATGATTATTGACCAGCACTGTCAGCTAAAAAGCAATGTCATCAGCAGCCAATGATAAACAATTAACGCAATTTCTTAAGCAAAAGCAGCAGAATCACATGGCCAACATGAATGGAGTCAAGGTGGCTGCATCAAATGCAAATCAAAATCATTTGAGAACTTCCCAACACATGTATTTCTCCCTCAAATATTGTGATATATTCCTTTATTTTGAAGGCAGCACCATGTTACAGCCGTCTGACAAATAGTTCCCTGATCTTCTAAACAATTCCTGTCTGGGAAACATACAGCACCAGGTAATCCAATCGAGAGTCATTAGTATATTAAATAGTTATATAATAATAACTAAATCACATTTTATCTGGGTTGGCTAATAGCATCGCGGATATACTGTAACCAGCCACCCAACCAAAACCAGAGACAATTAAACTAGCTCTCCATCGGTCACTAATCTAGATATGGGTGACTACCTTTGCACGCATGATATCACAATGCAACGTGTCATAATTATTACACGCTCCTATTTGTTTTCAATTTAAGTAATCTAAGAAGTAATCATATATTTTTTTCAAAAGTTTCTGTTATCTTTCATGGATTTCCGTCATGGATTAGTTACTGTTTATTGTAATTGTACTTGTAATCTGTAACTCCCCAACTCTGCTGGCATGATTGCACTGCCCTCCTTATGTCCTGGGACAGTATTTACATATGCCTTGAGTGTGGAGTAAAAATAAAAATGTTGACTTAACTGTCCCAGTAGTTATAGAGGGCACTGTATAAACATGCTAAATGCAAATGTCTGCTATATACACATACATGCGGCAGCCAGACTTGGGTATACATTCTATAGATTGTTTAGAGTGCACTGGACGTGTTTGTGTGTGTGTACATGAGAATGTGAGAAAGTCGGATATTGGTAGTTCTGATGGCATGATAAAAGAGAAGATGATGGGGTAGGCTGCTGGAAAGACACCATCTCTATTTCCAGTGTGATTATAACACCTCTCTCTCAATCAGCCTCTCTGTCTGTGATCACACTGGTTAGGTTGAAGAGGGAGAATGAAAGAGAGAGAGGTGAGAAACTAAGGGAGATGGAGAAGAGTGGTGAGAATGACAGAGAGAGGTGAGAAACAGACATTGAGGAGAGTTGTGAGAATGACAGGAACCCTGTAAACACCTGGTTCTCTTATATGTCCTTTGTCTTGATCATGCAAGTTTCCACATACAAGATCAGATTGCAGCAAGCCCACAATGCAGAATGATAACCAGCATCTCTTATTCTGTGTGTTGGTTTTCTCTGCCTAAACAATCTCTCACTCCCGATCTTTGAATCACACATTTCCAGTTTTTTTTTTTACACCTCGTGTTCCCTGCCAAAGATGTCTACAGCGAGAGACAGGAACATTTTCACCTTTAGTTATTATTTTTTCATCTGATAGAAAGGAAAGGAGAGAGGGCAAGGAACAGAGAAACATTTGGCCATTTAAGCAGTGCAAACCACATTATCGCAATTTTGAACAAAAATAACAGCTGTAAAGGAAAAGAGGCAAAGGTGATAAACAACCTGCTAACGCAACTCAGGTCCCTATGTTTGTGTGGCTGCTGCTGTTGTTGTGGTGCTGTGGTGCTTGTTTAGGACAGGCTCCATGGGAAAAGATCAGATGTTGCTTAGTCTAATAAATCTGAATTTGTGATACATGCAGATGGGACCCAGTCCAGCTCTTCCGTAGGTTTTGTTTTTTGTGGAATAAAGCATGATCTCTTGTAGTATGTTTGTAGTAGTATTCCCTACCTGTTGTCAATTTTAACAAAAAGCCTACTCTCTGCAGATAAGAATCCCCACAACCTAATGTTGCCAACAGCATAGTTTACTGTAGAGAAGGTGTGTTTGTGGTTAAGTTTGTGCCATTCACAGTAATTCGAGTTTTGTCCTAAAACAATTGCTTTTCCCCCATTGCAGCTGTGTTGCTCTGATGCTTTCAGAAAAACTCCAGATGTGCTTTCAGAAGGTCCTTTTTGAGTAACAGGCTTTCTTGACAACCTCCTCTACAGACCATTGTTATGCAGAGCTGTTGAATGACTGGTGCACTTACTCTTTTGAGAACCACTGATCTGTGTAGCTGCTTCAAAGGGATTTTTGTCCAGAGCTGACCAATGGTTCTTAAACAGTGTGATTTTTACGTCAATGTGTCAGCAACTTAAATGTTTTGGGAAATATGAATGTCATTGAACCATTTAGATGGCGTTGCCCTTAGTTTGCTTACATTGAGAATAATATTTGAGTTCTCAAAGCCTTCAAAAATATTAAAATCAGTCTGAAGTACCTGACCTACTGTATCGCATTAATCTTTGCAATCAAAGGAACCATAGAATTCTACATTCTATGGTTCCTTGATACAAATGAAAAGCACCTTATATGCATCCAAGTGGGATTTGTTATTACTAAAAATTCTATCAGATGTTGATATCAAATTCATTGGCAGTGAAAAAAAATCATATTGATTATTCTCTTGGTCTTTCAAAATACTCAACAAAATTAAACCTATATTTGAAGTAAAATGATTGAAAAACATGTAAGTGTAAAAAATTAAATATATATTTTTCTCCAAAACGTTCCACAGTTATTGGCACCCCTAGAAATGTTCCTTGTTTATAGGGCAGCATTGCGGGTTTAATCTCTGGTTTCTTGGTATTCAGCTGCAGCCCCCAGCTCTCTCCTGACAAGGTCCCTATAGCAGGCAGGTGTTTAGTGGCTGGGCAGGCCCTGCTAGTTGGCCCCGGATGGTTATGGAATCTGCCAGCCTACTGTTGGGGTGCTGGAGTGACGCTTATTCTGTAGGTGGGTGTGCATTTGCTACCTACTATTTCTGTCTCTTCATCACATACATATCATCACTGGTGAGTAAGGTGTTCAAAGACCTCTTCAGAGCAGAGAGACTAGAAGAACTACAGAAGAACCAGAGTTTGAGCTGCATTTCCTGACAAAATCTTTTTTCCTGAAATACCTCTCAGATGTCAGTAAGCTGCCTATCCTTTTGGTGGAGGATGCGGAGAGCAGTGCTGCCTGCATAATGGACAGTGTCTGACAGACCAACATTGTTTATTTATACTTCTCTTAATTATTCTACAATTATCTTGTTGACACTGCATTAATAATGTTATGTTACAAATTAATCATTATTTCTGATGTGTCATTTGTGAATATCTACGTAGTTACAAGCCAATAACGCAATTTGAGTTGAGCGATAAACATAGGAAACCTATGGAGAAAATTTACTATCAACACACATTAGAGCTCTGAATGGATGTATGTGGCATGCAAGCGCTAATGTGATACTAGTGACTGGGTCTGTGCTGTCATTTGCCTTAATGAGTTTAATCAAAAGCAATGAATAGCTGTGCTACAGGAACTCTATACCATTCTGCCTGTGTGCTATTACAGCCATTACATCACCTAGCCGCAACAAACACACACACACACACACCATTTACAGCAGCTCAGTTAGCGGGTTTCTGTCACTGATCTATCCTCGCAAGATCCACATCAATTGTGTTGAGCGGAGGCACGTTTATGTTGGTGTGTGTTTGTGGTGCGGTGAGGTCATGATAGAACTAAACTGTCCAGATAGCTTGCCTCAATTACACATTAGCAAAGCATTACCAATAGAGGAGCAACACACTGGTAGATATATCTCTGATAACTGGAAGCATCATCACACAATGTGAGATCATTCGAGCAGTTCAGGGTTGACCAGTTTACATTTACTGCAGGTTTGGTTTGAGGTTAAAGTTGGGGTTTTGTGGTTGTGGTAAGGACAGGGTTGGCAGGAAAGGATTTTTTATGGTACAAAATTTTCCGTCAAACATACCAAAGATGGTTAAAGCCAGTGTGTTTTAATGTGTCTTATTTGATATTTATTTGTGGTAATCCTTTCCCTCAATGTTGATGAGATCTGCAATTCAGTAAAGGTTAAACTGGGTTTGAATGCCACTTAAATTGCATATGACAGCATGCAAGTGGGTGTGAGTAAACAGGAATGTTTACAAAAACAAACGGAGAACAAACTATTGAGCCTATTTTGAGTAAATTTGGAGCAGATTTTGTCTGGTGACATAATCACCTGAAGTTAAACGTCTAATATAGAAAACGGCACTAACGGAGATCAGACGAACAAATTTGGGTGAATTTTCATGATCGGGTGCTTGAGCTCAGAATGATCTATAAAATATTCTTTAATATCTAAAAACTTGATAGCAGGACAAACAAAACGCCTCTTCTGAGCCTCTTCCCAGTAAGAAGAAAAACATGTAAAAACAACATAATTGGTTTTATTTAGATTGCTTAGCAGAAAGGTGTAAACTTTTAATATAATTCTTATAATAATTATATTTCTTATAATACCGTTTTAGATGGTTGCGTTTGGACAAAACGCATTTAACTAATGCATGGGCTATAGCTGCAACTTAAGTTAGCCAGTTAGCTTTGGGCCGAGGTGTTTAACAGGCTAGCTTGTTTGTTATACTGCTATTGCGGTAATCTTTTATATACCATGCTATTAAACTATTCAATCAGTTTATACAATATCAAGGTGTTGTAGGATTAAGTGTATGTTCAATGCCAAGGCTTCGTTGAAAATTCATGAGCCACCCTGTCCAATGCTTGCACTCTGAAACCACCTGTACTCAATGGCAAACCGTGACTATTGGAGCTAGGCCCTCAGGAGCAGGAAAAGTTGAGTTATTGGACTCAGGTGCCTGTGTATAAAGGGCATGACTTGAGACCGTTCTTTTGCGGACCAATGTAGGAGAAGCAATTCTTTGATGACAGGGTCAAATGGTCCTAAGCCATGGCTCGGCTGTGGCTCAGAAGCAGCAAACAGGCTACACAGCAGATGCAAATGTCGATAGCAGGAATCATCTTAGAAGAAAATATGATTTAGAGGGCCGTGATGTTTCCCCACTGCACATATATGTGATTGCAAATACAATATACAGTGGGGCAAAAAGGTATTTAGTCAGCCACCAATTGTGCAAGTTCTCCCACTTAAAAAGATGAGGCCTCTAATTTTCATCATAGGCACACTTCAGCTATGAGAGACAAAATTAGAAAAGAAATTCCAGAAAATCACATTGTAAGATTTTTAATGAATTTATTGGTAAATTAAGGTGGAAAATAAGTATTTGGTCAATAACAAAAGTTCATCTCAATACTTTGTTATATACCCTTTGTTGGCAATGACAGAGGTCAAATGTTTTCTGTAAGTCTTCACTAGGTTTTCACACACTGTTGCTGGTATTTTGGCCCATTCCTCCATGAAGAGCTACTCTAGAGCAGTGATGTTTTGGGGCTGTCGCTGGGCAACACGGACTTTCAACTCCCTCCAAAGATTTTCTATGGGGTTGAGATCTGGTGACTGGCTAGGCCAATCCAGGACCTTGAAATGCTTCTTACGAAGCCACTCCTTCGTTGCCCGGGCGGTGTGTTTGGGATCATTGTCATGCTGAAAGATACAGCCATGTTTCATCTTCAATTCCCTTGCTAATGGAAGGAGGTTTTCACTCAAAATCTCATGATACATGGCTCCATTCATTCTTTCCTTTACACGGATCGTCCTGGTCCCTTTGCAGAAATACAGCCCCAAAGCATGATGTTTCCACCCCCATGCTTCACAGTAGGTATGGTGTTCTTTAGATGCAACTCAGCATTCTTTCTCCTCCAAACGCGACGAGATGAGTTTTTACCAAAAAGTTCTATTTTGGTTTCATCTGACCATATGACATTCTCCCAATCCTCTTCTGGATCATCCAAATGCTCTCTAGCAAACCTAAGATGGGCCTGGATATGTACTGGCTTAAGCAGGGGGACCGTCTGGCACTGCAGGATTTGAGTCCCTGGCGGCGTACTGTGTTACTGATGGTAGCCTTTGTTACTTTGGTCCTAGCTCTCTGCAGGTCATTCACTAGGTCCCCCCGTGTGGTTCTGGGATTTTTGCTCAACGTTCTTGTGATCTTTTGACCCCACGGGGTGAGATCTTGCGCCGGATCGAGGGAGATTATCAGTGGTCTTGTATGCCTTCCATTTTCTCATAATTGCTACCACAGTTGATTTCTTCACACCAAGCTGCTTACCTATTGCAGATTCAGTCTTCCCAGCCTGGTGGAGGTCTACAATTTTGTTTCTGGTGTCCTTTGACAGCTCTTTGGTCTTGGCCATAGTGGAGTTTGGAGTGTGACTGTTTAAGGTTGTGGACAGGTGTCTTTTATACTGATAACAAGTTCAAACAGGTTCCATTAATACAGGTAAAGATTGGAGGACAGAGGAGCCTCTTAAAGAAGTTACAGGTCTGTGAGAGCCAGAAATCTTGCTTGTTTGTAGGTGACCAAATATTTATTTTACTGAGGAATTTACCAATAAATTCATTAGAAATCCTACAATGTGATTCTCTGTTTTTTTTCTCATTTTGTCTTTCATAGTTGAAGTGTACCTATGACGAAAATTACAGGCCTCTCTTATCTTTTTAAGTGGGAGTACTTGCACAATAGGTGGCTGACTAAATACTTTTTTGCCCCACTGTGTATGCGGTTAGTGCGTCCAATGGAACTGCAGCTATCTGGCATTTTGAAGTACAAGTAGTAAAAGCCAACTTATGCCTGCCAAGTGGGCGTTCCCATATGCTGTGACAACATGTGAAAATGATCAGTTGTCCCACCTATTACAAGACAATTTGTGATTGGTTGATTTACCTGTCATTCCAAAATGCTGCTCTAATTGAAGTGAATGTTGGCTGGTGCCTTCTATTCAAAGCCTGAAGGCCTAGCCAATGAGTGTTGAGCACAGCTAGATAATTTCTACCAAGATACTACCAAAGAAAAGTTCTTATTGGATATTTTTTCTCTTGGATATTAACCCTTCTTTTTCCAACACAAACTGAATACATGTAATAGTAAGAACATCACAGTTAGGACAACAAATATTAAACCAATGAAAACAAAATTGCAGATTTATATATAAATATACATCTCTGGAAAAAATTAAGAGACCCCCACATCTTTCTTAAATCGCCATCTCTACATGTATCACTCCATTCCAGAGTTTGTTAAACTCCAACACAGGCACTCCTAATTTTACTTGCTGAGGTACTGATTAGGTGATAACCTGAATCAAATCAAATGAGGAATAGTATAAAAACCATTTGGTGTGGTCATCTCTATCTTCTTTTAATAGAACCAGCTGGATGGCAAAAAAAGTGCAAGTAGCACCTCAAATGTAATTTGAATTAAAAAAATACTATTCAGCATGACAAAAGAGTTAAAAATTGTGAGGAAAATAAGGATTAAATTATGTCTTTACTGGTTGAGGGATTAAGTGAGCGTCAGGTTCATAAGAGCAAAATCAAGCAACAGACATTAGAGACAACAAAGCTACAGACTGGCAGAAGGTGAAAACGACTGTCCACTGACTGAGATGACCGAATGTCATTCAACAAACATAGGATGACATCAAGTGACCTACAAAAAGAATGGCAAACAGCAGCTGGGATTAAGTGCATGACAAGACGGTTCAAAACAGGCTCCTAGGGGCAGGACAGAAGACCATAAGGATTGGACTGTAGAGGAATGGTCCTCTTCTCTGATGAGTCAAATATTCAGCACTGCCCAACACCTGGTCATCTGATGGTTAGACTGAGACCTGTAGAGGCCTACAAGGCACAGTGTTTTGCTCCCACTGTGAAATTTGGTGGAGGATCAGTGATGATCTCGGGATGTTTCACCAAGGCTGGAATCAGGCAGATTAGTCTTTGTGAAGGATGCATGAATCAAGCCAAGTACAAAATTAGCCTGGAAGAAAACCTGCTTCCTTCTGCTCTGACAATGTTCCCTAACTCAGAATAGTTTTTTCCATCAGAACAATGCACCATGCACCATGCACCATGCCACACAGCCAGTTAAAACAAGGTGTGGATGGGGGACCACCAGATCAAAGCCCTGTCATGGCCAGCCCAATCTTCAGACCTGAACCCATTGAAAACCTCTGGAATTTGATCAAGAGGAAGATGGATGATCACAAACCATCAAACAAAGCCAAGCTACTTGAATTTTTGTGCCAGTAGTGGCATAATATCACCCAACAGCAATGTGACAGACTGGTGGAGAGCTGTGATTAAAAATCAGGGTTATTCCACCGAATATTGATTTCTGAACTCTTCCTAAGTAAAAACATTAGTATTTTGTTGTTAAAAATTAATATGAATTCGTTTTTCTTTGCATTATTTGAGATTGGAAAACAATGTATTTTTTTCGGTTATTTTGACCAGTTGTTATTTTCTACAAATAAATTCTGTAAATGACAATATAATTATTTGGAATTTGGGAGTAATGTTGTCAGTAGTTTTTGAAATAAAACAAAAATGTTCATTTTACTCAAACACATACCTATGAATAGTAAAACCATAGCAACGAATAATTTTGCTGTGATCTCTTAATTTTTGCCAGATCGCATAAGCGGAGCCGGCCAAGAAGAGTGAATGTCTCTTACTGAGTGACTGACTGACTGACTGACTCCTCCTTGTTAAATAGCATAGTGGTTAGACAAGCGGAACTGCAAGTTATAGATCCCGTGTTTGGATTTCCTCACAGGCACAGTGAGGTACGCATTATGAATTATTTCATATAGATGAAAACGTCATTGGCTAAAACCTTCAGTACCTACATTATAGTAAGCCTGAAATAAAACCGTTTACGGTTATATTGCACCTGTTTCTGGTGGATTTTCGAAGAATGCATCCATGCATGCATTTTGGGTCAGGATAGACAAACACATTTGCTGACTACAACATACAGTAGTTACGTTTTAGTAAGCTTTAACTAAAACTGTATAGTTACATTGCGACTGTTTCTGGCATGGAAAAGTTCATCTTCAGTCTCGCTAGCAATTTCTCAATTCTTATGATTATTCCTAGGACATTAGATACTAGTAATCCTATTACTGGCTAATAAGCTGTTGAAACAGCCAGTGGTAAAAGCCATACAGTTCATAGACGCCACGTTGGAGGTAAATGTAATAAGAAAAGTTAGTCAGTTTAACAGAATGCTCAAATTGTGTCTAGCGACAGCTGGAATGTGTAATGCCATGGTGTAGTGGTTAAAGACAGAGCTTCTTGCATTGAAAATCTAAGTTTGAATCTTTTGAGAGAAACAATATTTCTTAATTTTATTTAGTTCATGGTTATACAGTATTGTGACTTTCTGGTAGATTCTGTGATTCTCTTGTCTTTTCACTTGAGGAAAAAGTTGGTTATCGTCACCTTTGATGATAGTTATTGTATCAATGTCATTCACAAATAAAAAAAGGTATGTTGTTATGCCATGAAAGGAAAAAAAACAGAGAAAAAAACTTTTCTATGCTATGAAATTAAAGAGCTTTGGCAGACTCTGATAGCAATTGCTAATTTCTTATGAGTAGCCTATTCCAATAAGTTAGTAGATACTGGTAAAGCCTATTACTGGCAAATACGCTGTTAAAACGTATTGTGGCAAATGCCATACAGTTCCTAGATGCTATATGTGGTGGAGGTAAACTTAGTATGAAACGTTAGTCAGTTTAACTATATCAATATCATTCACAAAGGGCCAATTAGCTGTTAAAACGGCCAGTGGCAAAATAAGATTTGTTCAGGGTAGACAAAAGAGGCTATACCAGCTGTACTGGTTAAATGTACAGCAATGTGGTGTTGTGGTTAATGACACTGCCTTCCATGTGGACGACCTGGGTCTGAATCACGAGAGGGCAACACTTTCTATTGCGGGCCAGCTGAACTAGGCTTGCCTGGTTTCTTTTTTCCAGAGCTGTATATAGATTTGCTTCTATCCTTAGGCCCTCTCTGAGGGAGTCTATGATGGTTCCCGACTACCTGTAGTTCTGTTAAAACAGTTGCAATGGATCTTTAAAAATGGAGGCGATGAGTTCACTGATAAAAACTGTATAGGGGGAAAGACCCCCCAGAGCCCCCTCACCAAAATGTGCCCACTGAACCCCCCATACTAAAAAAGCAAGTATTCAGCATTAACACCTCCAAGTTTATTATTAAGCAATAAGGCACAAGTGGGTGTGGTATATACAACGGTTAAGAGCTCTTCTTATGCTTGAAGTGCTTCAAGTTCCTGGAAACAGCACATGACTATGGTATGTTCGCAGTATACCATAAACCACCAACATGCCTTATTGTCAGTTTATGCAACACACATCAGTATCCTTTAGTTGGTGTACTGCTTACATTAGAATTAGCATAGCATCTAGTTGGCTGAGGAATACTATACTCCATTGTAAAATCCCTGGATGGTGTGGGAGTGTATGCTTTCCTCTTGACCTACCCATTAAAGCCATCCACAGTCTTTTATCCTTCCCCTTCTCCAATTCACGTAATTTCTCCCTTCTCCGACATCAGTGCACACCACATTACAGTGGAAGGAGAAGTTACCTAATCACGTGGCTGCACCAGGCAGGGGGTTAGACCGACACTGTGGCCTCTGTATTTTAGCCCCATTACTCATAATGATAGGTTAGGTAGTGTATCTGCCTCTCTGCACGCAACCACAGTGAATACACAGGAGTGAAACACACACTGTTGTATGACGTTCGAGGTAATGAAGGATAGATGCCAGAAATAGCGATAGATGAAGACTATTGGGAAGAAAAAAAGCAGTTTGTGACACTGTAGAAGTCATTGAGAAACACAAACACACACAAATAAAGCAAATACATTTTAAATCTAGAAAGAAGTTGATCTTTTCAGTAGTAGTCAAACCCCATGACCTCAAGTGAGCTTATTTTGCAGACTGGTCTAACTGGCTCAATCAGATAATGACACAGTAAGTCAGCCAGCTGATCTCTTCTTTTCACTTGAACTAAACTCTCCCAAATGTGACTTCAGTGCTAAAACCCTGTCCATTTGAGTTTGCCAGCCAAGACATTGATAAAACAAAGATTAAAATGTCATTCTAACCCAAACCGAACCTCTGGCCTTCCTACACTAAGAGCTATTTGTGGTAAGATCTCCTGTTCTGGTGTGCTTCCAATGTCAGCATTGTTTGACAATGTTACATAACAATGCTGAACGCTGCTCCTTCTGTTGGCTTACAGTTATAATGCGTGTCTGCTAACAAAGCTCAGGGACTGAAAGTGGAACTGAACGTACACTGATGTGTCCTAGCCAGGATTTCAAACAAAGAAACACTCACATTTTTCTATTATTGTGGGCACCAGAAAGAAATACTCCCTATTTACCTTGTACTCTAACCCCTAACCTTAACATAAATAACATTTATGCATACATTTAACCTAACCCTAAATGTTTAACCCAAAAATTAACTCAAATTCTGACACTAACCCCAGTTCAACCCTAGTTCACATGCACACAATCAAGCTAGAATACTTCAATCTAACCATCCAATTTGCCTATCCCAACACCGGTCAATAATTCCCTACCTTAGATTCAATGGGAAGCTGAATAAGGCTGATCAACATTCTCTTTACATACAGCAGATATTCTTATCCCGATGTGATAAACAGTAGTGAGTATATACATTTTTATATTTAATTCTCCGAATCGAACCCACAGCCTTGGCATGGTACGCCCCACACAGGACACATCTGGGGAATGTTATCCAAGCCCTAAGCAATACATTTTAGCTGAATTTGTCATGTTGTTTATGGAATGTTTGGAGACAATTTGCTTGTCTATATAGATGTGGGGTGTTGCCATTACTGAATGATTTGTGTTGTCAGCTTGTAGTCTGTGTGTACTCAGAGATGCAAACAAATGTGTACCTGTTGATGCTTTCCGTGTGGGTGTCTTGTGTGTGTATGCATGTTATGCTTGAGTATCCTTGAACTGTCACGAAGTTCAGCCGATAGACACTGACTAATTTGCGAGACCAGGATTAATGGCCATCTTGTTTATTCATAGCCCACAAGTCTCTCTCTGTCTGCAAGTGTTTGTTTCTTACCCCCCGACACAAACACAGGTCCGAGTGTAGCCCCAAAGAATGAAGCCAGCCCTTCCCTTTCTCTCTCTCTCTCTCTCTCTCTTTCACTCACAATGCTCCTCTCGCTTCCAAAAGGTCAAGCCTTTTGCATAATGCCATAAACCGGATTCCTGACTAAGTTCAGCTTGTGTGTGCTTGGGGAGGAGTGGGGGCAACACTGTGTGAGTGATGGTCGGAGGGGCTGCCTGAGGGAGGTTTGATCCCTGACTGACTAAGTATTGGTGTCGAGCAACACTCGACACCAAGCACGCACTGTATGTCCTCGTCCCTGTGTCGCAACAACCATGGAAAAGTACCCATAACAAAACAAACACTGTTTAAGAAGGCTTCTAGGAACTCCCAGTACTGGAACAGATTGGTTTTACTGACGTCTGTCATAGGTTAAGACTCACACAAGCTGTCAATCTGGTGGGTTTTTCGAATGGCAGATCACGTTACATTTGTTCTAGAACATTATTGGCAGAGGTGGCAAAATAGTGTTCAGACTGTCACAACAGAGTAAAAAAATAAACATATGAAAACAGGTATAATTTTGTAATTTCAGAATATTACAAAGATATGAATAAAATAACCAACAAGTTGCCTATTAGTTTTTCCGTCTTTGTTTATATTGTGAAAAAAACTATAGGTGGCAAATTCACATACATATTCTGTATGTTACCTTGGTCAGCTAATGTTGAAAATTCAGGTTACTAGTAATTTAAGTACACAAATATACCGCCCCGGAAAAAAATCCAAAAAAGTTGAAAAGGAAAGTTTTGATTGTGGAATAGAAGTGTTCAATTTGCATTTGTGCAGTGGTCGCAATATACGGTGGTCTCTTAATTTAACCCTTCTGTTGCTCACTCAAAACCTTCCTTTTTGACTTTTTTGGAAAGGAAAGAAAAAGGTGCAGTGGTCTGTTAATTTTTTTCGGAGCTATGTAGTATGTTGTAATATAGTCAAGCAATTTGTTCAGGATCAACAGGTATGAAAAAACCTTCAAAACATTTTAAACAGTTTAAAGATATAGGTCACCAAAACAGAATGTACATTCTGTAATGGAAATAACTGCATGGCCTCAGGAACACTTCCGAAAACATTTGTTTCTGAACACAATATGTTGCTACATCCACAAATTCAAGTTTAATCTCTACTGTGGGAATCATGGATGCCGCATCCTCCAGACTATCCGGCTTGTTATCAGTGCACAGTTCAAAAGCCAGCATCCCAGATGGTATGGGGGTGCATTCGTGCACATGGCATGGGTGACTTGCACTGCTGTGAAGGCACTATTAATGCCGAACAATATATACAGGTTTTTGAGCAACATATGCTGCCATCCAGAAAACTTATTTTTCAGGGAAGGCCTTGCTATTTCAACAGGACAGTGCCAAACCACATTCTGCACATATTTGTGAATGCAGCAACACAATGTGTTCACAGGAATTGACCAAGATGGCATATGCAACAACGCAAGGATCAGCGTCTACCCGATTTAAGCAAATTAGCAGTAATTTCTCAATAGTTCTTAGTTTATTCACCTAGTACAACCTGGCATACACGTTGTATAGCCCACCAGAACTCCTGGATATAGGAGTACAATACACAGAAAGAGATTGTGACAACTTCCAACTTCCACCGGAGACTGTGAAGATGCTCCAGGAGATGCAATTTAAACTGCCGACAGGAACTTCCTGGAGGTGGCGTTGAGATCTTAAACAAAGGCAAGGGAAGCGAGGCCATTGGGCTAGGCTAAAGCTAACCCCCTTCTAACACCCATTTTCTAAGCTAACTCCCATTTACTACCTAGCCTTTTCCTTGCTAAAGTACAGTCGCAGGCAAACAACATGGACGAAATCTGATTGAAGAAAGAAAAAAAGGATTATGGATTGCAAGCGTGATTTTCACGGAAACGTGGCTACACAACAGCATACCCGACAATGTAATTGGGATAGAAATGCACGTCGCCTTTAGGGCTGAGCAAATGGAAGAGGACTGTGCATTCATGTAAACAAAGTATGAATTTTGGTCATTTTAGGGGCAAAGCCATTTGGTCTTTTATGTCACAAGAAATGCTTTTGGCAACGAAGCCTAAATGAAGATTTGGATCTTACAAACATACAACTTGAATTGCTGAAAGCATGCATGTCATAAAAACATACATTATTCACTTTTGTAAGATCATACTTTGAATAAAAGCGTATAATAAATTATATGTTTTCACATAAAGTTAAATTATCATGTTTTAATCTATTGCATTTTTTGTTGAGCATTCACATAAGGGCAACAAGCAACGATATTGAGAGTTAAGTAACGTTTAGGCTAGCTTGCCAGAAACCTAACATTACCTCAGTTACTGAAAAAGTAAACCGTAAAGTATCCTTTAACATCACAATCTCCTGCACTAATGAGTATGACCTAAATAAACAAATGTAATGTAGTGACTACAAACAAACAAAAAGATTGCTGACCATGAGATTTTGACAGTAGCGGGGGCAGTAGGGCGTACACTGACTTTCAGAACATCACGGCTAGAGCAAAGGGCAACGATGGCTATGGTTGTTGTGAAATTCTTATGCTGGTGTACAGGATCAACATAACCAGGTGTCACTGCTCAAATCATTTTGGAGTACCAGATAAGTAAGGCTTTTTTACTTACACCTCCGGTTGCTAATGCTAAACTATCAATGAAAGATCTGTATGCTGCTTTAGCAAACAGCAAACTGCAAATCCGGATGGTGCATTTATTCTTGCACGGAATTTCAATCACTCAAATCTGAAAACAAATTCCAGCGAAATGTCTCCTGCCCTTTCAGAGGATAAAATACACTATATAAACAATACACATGTATAGAACCAATCCAGAGGCCTACAAAGCTATTCCCCTCCCGCACGTGGAACAGTCTGATCACCTTTCACTGATACTATCCCTAAGAATTTACCCATCATTAAACATTTAAAACCATCAGTGAGGACAGTCAAAATGTGTCGAGAGGGGCAGACTCCCTACTACAGCACTAGTTTCAACACAGACTGGAGATTGTTTGCTACTCAAGCCACCCTTGATTACCATGCAGACATTGAAACATATGATTATTTTGTTCTGGATTACATCAACATCTGCATCAACAATGTCATCACCCATAATCTAATAAAGACCCCAACCAGAAGCCTTGGATGAGCAGAGTTCCAACAGCTGCTAAAGGCACGCAATGCTGCTTTCAGATCCAGTGATGCGGAGGCCTACAACACATCCAGGGCCAACCTGAAATGGGGCATCAAGATGGCAAACAATGACAACAAACTGCTTATTGAGGAGTGCTTCAACAAAAATTCTGAACTCCAACACGTGGCAGGGCATTCAAGCCATCACAGACTACCGGCCAAAGAAGACCCCCACAGCAATCACCAATGGGTTTAACGGGTTCGACGCTCGCTTCGACAGGGACAACAAAGATTCAGCTATTAAAGCTGAGCTACCCCCAGATTACCTCCCCCTCAGACTATCCATCACAGACATGTTGTCTGCACTGAGCAGAGTGAATGCACACAAGGCTGCTGGTTCAGATGGCATCCCCGGGCATGTGCTCAGAGCATGTGCTGGGCTTAGGTCTGGGCTGAGGTCACTGACATTTGCTACCTGTCACTGGCTCAGGTGGTTGTTCCCACAAGCTTCAAGATGGCAACCATTTTGACTATGTCTAGCCTGAGTGACCAGAGCTCAACCCCATGATCATGAAGTGCTTTTGAAAGACTAGTCCTGGCCCACCTTAATCCGGTCTCCCCCCAACACTGGATCCCTACCAGTTTCCCTACTGATTGAACAAGTCTACAGAGGATGCCAACTGAACAGCTTTACACTTTACCCTGACCCACCTGGACAAAACCAACACCTATGTGAGAATACTGTTCATAGACTTTAGCTCAGCATTCAACCCAATCATCACCTCTAGGCTGGTTAACAAACTCCACGAACTAGGGATCAGCCCCTCTCTCGGAAACTGGACTTTAGACGTCCTAACCAACAGACCCCATTCTGTCAGGTTAGACAAGTTCACCTCCTCCACTCTGATCCTGAACACTGGTGTACCACAAGGCTGTGTGTCGAACCCCCTCTTGGACTCCCTCTTCACCGATGAATGCATTCCTTTACACAGTTCCAACACCATCGCCAAGTTCGCAGATGAAACCATTGTGGTAGGCTTGATCAGGGTCAATGACGAGTCAGCCTACAGGGTGGAGCTCAAGTGCCTGGCGGTATGGTGCGCTGACTGGCCCTCAATGCAAAGAAAACCAAGGAGCTCATTGAGGATTACAGAAAGTCTAACGGCTGCAGTCATGCCCCCGTTCCCATCAGTAGCACTGATGTGGAACGTGTGCCTAGCTTCAAATTCTTGGGTGTCCACATCTCCGAAGACCTCTCCTGGATCCTCAACATTTCAATCCTGGTCAAAAAGGCACAGCAGCGCCTATACTTTTTGATGAGGCTGTCTTCCAAGATCCTTTTGAACTTTTACCACTGCAAAAAGAGCTGAACTCTAAACCCAACACTAACCATACCCACCCACTCACTGCTTAGTACTGCCTCTCAGGGGCCTGTTTGCACTACTCCCCTTGTGCTACTGGTCTCTGACACTGCCTACAAAGTCTGCTACATACTACATGTTTCAGTTGCTACATGTACATGTTTACCTTGAGAACCTCATTGCTACTATCCCTGCATTTCAGTTGTACATGCTACCTTCAATTTGCCTTCATTGCACGTTTAGAATTGCCATTTGTACTTGCATTTGCCTTCATTGCAAATATATACATCCCATTTGTAAAATACATTATACTTTATACTGTTTTTTTCTCTTAATAATTTTTCTTTGACTGACACTGCTTTGCAATGTCTGAAAAGAGCGTTGGACAAAAAGATTAATCCTGTCTCTTCTGACAAAAAAAACATCGCTGCTGGGTCAATCTCTTGCTTGCAGTTGGTACTTTTTCAGTAACTGCAACTTTCTTGATAACCCTGTAATACAGAACTGTTTTATAAAGAGACATTGATATGATTATTTGGTGCCCCATTACTCCACTCCCGGCTACTGAACTCTACCTCCTTCAAAGTAATTCTTGGCCTCTCTGTGGGTTCTCTTATGTTTCCTTCTTGTTTGAGGGCTGTGCAGCTTCCACTTCCCCTGATTATTGTTCCAACTGTTCTTACTGGGATATCCAAACATTTGAATAATATTTTTTACCCTTTTCCTTTTTTCCTTGTCTGTGTTAACTTGGAGCTTACACAGCATGAAGGTTGAATACTAAAGCAAACATATTTATTTAAAAATGTTCCTATGATTATAATGAACAGCATTATATTGTTGTACTATTGTTGTTTATGCATTTATGTTTGTGAAGACATTCAAGCTTCAAAGCTACACTATTGCTTACATGACATGTAGTATATTTCTCTACCAGGCTGTGTTCTAATGAATCGCTTTTGTGTGCAGTAGGACGAACTGTCATCACTGTACTACAGCATCTTTAACACCATTGCATATATTCACACAAATGGGGTCATACGGTGTGGTTTTATACAGTTATTGCTCACAGTTGCAATACTGTGTGTGAAAAATAGTTTCATTGATTGCATTTGAAATATTAAGTTGCTATTATTGAAAGATACCTATTGATATAATGTTAAATGTACATGCTTTATTGACAAAAATAATAAATATAAACAGGTCACACAAGTTGATTCTTGTCAGGATATCAGGTCTGTATGTTTTCTGGCTACTTCATCTATTATATTAAAAGGGCGCTGAGCTAATTGTACTTTTTTAGGAGTTGACCAGTATCTTTGTAGGTGTGTACATTGTATCCAATCTATTTTATATAACTTTATACAAGGCAGTATTCTTTTTGTACAGTACTTTATAGTAGTCCCCATTCATTTAACCCTATTACTCCAGCGGCCACCCTAACTGGTCCTTTAGAGTAGGTCTTCAAAGGTAGAGTATAGTCCAAATAAGTATTGCATGTAGTTTACATTGTATATCTTAATTGTATAAACCCTCTATAACCCTGTGAGCATTTTTGATAAACACAAAAACATGAGAAAATGAGAACATCTGGAATCATGAGAGTATCAAGCTTCATCACGCTTTATTTACATGCCCGCCCTTTCTTATACAAACTAGATACAATTCAAGATGGAATACACAAGAAAAATACCCACTAACATCAACATCGTCGAGAAGAAGCTAGGTTAATACGAGGGTCAAAGAGCAGAGGACAGACCAGAGGGTGGCAAGGGGCGTGGTTGACAAGGGGTGGAAGTTTTAAGGATGAACAAGAGCTTTGTTGAGCATGGGGATGGTGTTGCACCTGTGGCTGGCATGTGCCACCACCATTAGGGGGACAAAGGACACTTCCATTTTCCCCTAAACGTAGTAGCAACGAAAGCATCTGTGGAACATCTGTTCTAGGCTGGCGGAATTCTTTCTCCCCTTTGCTCATCTGTCACTAAAGACATGCTAAAATGCAACGATCCAGACAGGATGACTTCGGATTTTCACTCAACCTAACAGAAAGGTCAAACACAGGGTTCTGTCTTTGGGGCCAGAAAATTGAGTTAGATGTCAAAGTTTAGACAACCTATTCTCCTGAGGGCACTCGGATTCTCTCCATACTGAGGGCACTGACACTGCTTTAGAACTTCAATACAAGGTCAGAGGTTGTAAAGAGGGGGTCATGGGGTTAGGTGTCATGCACTAAACATTAGGTAGCACTGCTACAGTAGATAACCTTACCCAGCCATGCACAAACGCTGCTCAGGCTCTGGGTGATGGAAGTACACCACACATGTTAGTTTTATTGTTTGTCTGTACATTATTTTACAGGACAGGACAAAGCAACCCTCTGGATAAACACCCCGACACTGAAGGGGAACCAGAGGCCCGGATGCGACTGCAAGACAGCTTTCCAGGTTTTCCATCTAGTTGAACAACAATAGCATCGCTAACATTAGCGTAGCATCCTCCCTCCAACCTGGGCAAGTGATAACACTTTTCCTTCAACTCTACCTTCATGAGGTGTCACAGAAAACCATTGGTTTTACACAAGGGACATACAGTGACTATATACTATATGCATTTCACACAATTCATGATGCATAAATACATACAGTACATGAATACAGGAGGGATGTTATATATGCTGTGGAGGATAGGGAAAGGACAACAAGTCCTTGTGAGACAAAATCAATAAACCTAAACCTCCAGTCACACGAACACACATGCGGGACACCTGTAGGAGCACCGGGTGTCTGTTAGGAGTGCACGCGCACATCGTCAGTCCCACGTGAGGAGAAAAAAACAACAGCACAAAGAAAAGGGGGGAAAAAATGACAGGACCGAGCGAAAATCGGATCCTTTTCCTGATTTATTTTTTCTCCTTATTTTCCTCTCACTCTTGAAAGGTCATAGTTCACAGGTCACAAGTTCAAAACACAAGAGCAACTTTTTATTTTTGCCAACAAAGGACGTTGTTGTGAGTTCTTCCATGGAGATGGGACCTGGTGCAATATTAGGAATGGGCTAGCTCCCTCGCCCCCCTGAGATGGAATAAGTATGCATGTAATAACTCTCCCCTCAAGCCCACAGAGAAACAACAAGCAGACCGAATACACTTATCCCTGGTTATATTTTCCTCTGTGTCTGTATAGCCCTTTTATACCTGGTTCTAACATGCATCCTTTCTCTATAGCTTGTCCACATTTTGATTGTTCCCACGGATGGAGATGATTAAAAGTTCATTTGTGTTCATATTTTCATCAGCACGTAAGTGTTTTAATGGACAAAATCCGGACAGGATCTGGGCAAAGAATGCATGTTTGGACAAAGTATAAACAGGCCTGAGTATGTGTGTATCGCACGTGTGTGTTGTGGTTCTGGCTGCCAGCATCTCCTACTACACGTACAGGTATGTTTCAAGTAATTTGGCAATATACACAGATAGCTTATTGTTTTGCTTAAGAAAAACAAAATGGCTGCTGGGGGAAGGCTGACTGTACAAGCTCCTGCCCTCTCAGCACCACCATTGCTGCGGCAATGGTTACGGCTCCATGGGCTCTGTGGGCCACTTAGGTAAAATGTACGGCTCGCTAGGGCCTGGACTTAAACACTGTTTACATTATAGCACCCATTATGGCGAGGAAATGTACACAACATTAGGACATATTTATTTTGGCTACATATGCTGCTGTATGCATTCTCTGTGCACCCTCCCATTTGCTAAGAATGAACGTCTAAAATCCCGCTCCTTAGCTCCTCCTTTAATTGGAAGTCTCCATTCCCTTGTACTGTAGCCATGTAGGTCTATGTAGCCATGTAGGTTAGATACACACAGACAAAAGTCTCTGGGTACTATTCAGATAATTGTATATTATTATTATTTTATTACATGTAATTTAAAAACTGGGGCTGATCAAATCAAACATGTCAAATGAAAGCAAAAAATAGTTTAAGTGCATGGCGTTGTGTTTATGACATCATTGCTCCTAAGGAGCTATGTAGTCTTGTAATTTTTTGTGTGTGTGCTATTTTGAGTGCAGATAGTCTCCTTCCACGCTGTAATTTCATCAATATTGTTTTTATACACAACCAATGTGTGCAGAAAAAGTGACGATGATGATAAAACTAAAACTAAAAACAAATTTTTAACATCTAAAATCACTGAGTGAAAACAGGGAAGATTTTCAATGTAACACACCCCAGAAACCACAAATTGATTTAACACCACATAACTTTTCAAGAAGAAACTGCTTCAATGTACATTACAACCCTGCTTGACACTTTGTGTTTCCCAAGAACCCTTCAAATTAACAAAGCACAGTCTCTTTTGCTTTTTTCATAACCTCAACAATGGATTTTGTCCAACTGGTGTTTTCTCAAAGGACGATTGCATAATTCTGAAATGACCTTGTTGTGATGATTTCGCATTGTTTCTTTGTTGATTTTTGCAGGTGGCTTTGAGTAAATGGCGGGTAGCGTCCTTTAAGTCTGTGTCTTTGATATTGTTCATTGTCGGTCCGTGCTGGAGCAAAGGTATGTTTCTATAAAGGACATTTTGTGTAAACAGAGCGTTTTTATTCCGCGTTGTGCAGGTTTGGCAAAAAGGACATGTGTTGTCTGATCTTCAGTTTGGACCTAGAGGGAGGGAAAAACAGGAAAACATCACAGGGTGAACATAGAACAGTGTTTCCAAGTAACCCTAACCCCAAATTAATTTTCAAAATATTTCTAAACATACTTTGCCTGTCAGATAGGTGTCCCCATTTAAGTCAATGATTTGCATGTTAAATTCTATGGATTTATTTACATCTGATAGGGCAAAACCAGCCAGATAACTTTTGAATCAAGTAATTTTCAAAAAATTATGATTAGTGGACTGTCATCCAAAGGAAAACAAGTGCCCACTCCTTCACACAGGACTGCCCAGACACCTGATAAATCAATCCAAAAGCTTTCCCAATAATCTATGCTGGAAATAGACAGCAGAGATTGGCAGTAATGGAAGTCCCTGTTGTACACAGATAATGGACACCGACCTGCTCTGCCTCCTCGAGCGTGCCTCCTCAGCCGGGGACCCAGCTCTGGGAGTTCTGCTTGGTACTGGTATAGCTGCCCAGGTTGGCTCCATTCAGGTTGGCCAGAGAGTCAAAGTTAAAGTCCAGGCCTTCTGCGTCCATCAGTTCGTTCCTGATGATGGAGTCCATGTCACACTCCAGGCTCCCGTTAAACATATCCACGTCCAGGTCACTGGGGAAGCGGTCAGGAGCCGGTGAGCAGATCCCACCTCCACCGCCGACACTCCCGTTCAGGAAGAGGGACGAGTCGATCTGCATCATGGAGGAGCCGTTGGATCCAAGTCCCAGGGGAGATTGCAGGAGCTGCTTTACGTTAGCCAGGCTGTTGGCATCGTTGCTCAATCCCCCGTTGGTCAAGGTCCTCAGGGAGCTCTGGTTTTGGTTGTGATAGTGCAAGAGCCCCCCTGGCCCTACCTGGCTGGTCCCGAAGGTCATCATGGGGTCGTTGCGAAGCATGAGGCTACGCCGGGAGTTCTGGGAGATAACTGCAGCGGCGCTGGCCTGGGACATCAGCGGGTCCGACTGGGTCATCATGACGTCGCTGTGGCTGTGGCCTTCGGAGTTCAGCAGGTCCTGCAGGGTCTGACCACCGAAGCGAGAGATGGAGGAGAAGGACGTCTGCTTGTTCTCTTGGATGGTCTGCATGGGCGAAGGACGCAGGGATGAGGTTGACGGAAGAGGCCCGAAAATTGAGTTACTGTATGCACCGTTGCCTGCATTGTTTGATGGGGGTGCAGCGGTGGTGGGGGCAGCCAAGGACGGGGTGCCCAGACCGGCAGGCTTGGAGCCAAAGGTCATCCCAGTGGGTCCTCTCTGGGTGGCCGGAACAGCTGGGGTCGGGGGCAGGGTGAAGTTATCCAGCAACTCATCCATTAAGTCATCCGTCAGCCCGTCGTTCAGGTTCATGGTGCCCGTCAAGTCTGCCAAGCGAGGCAGCTCGGCAGGCGCCGGTTTCCCATTGGGTGTGGGCGGGTTCCCTGGCGACAGCGTCCTGCCAGGGCTGGAGTACAGCATGGGTGACAATGGCGGCTCGTCGTCCGGCACTTCGTCCAGCTCGGAGTTAGCCATGATAGGCGAGAGACGCCCACTCAGCGTGCTGGCATTGGAGTTGGTGCGTGAGCGGAAATCTGTCCAGGCATCCAGATCCTCGCTGCTCCGCGACGTCGGGCTGCCCGGCCACTTGGAGAGCCCAGAGGGGCTGTCTCCGCCCCCCTCACCTGCCACTGCCTGGAGGGCCGCCTTCTTTTTGGCTGCACGGCCGCGGGCAGACTTGGTGTACTTGTTGCTGTTGTCCATGGAAACGGCACGACGCCTGGGGGCCTTCCCGCCCTTCCCTCCCTCCGGATTAATCATCCACCAGGAACTCTTTCCCGTTCCCTCATTTTGGACACGGATGAAGCGGCTGTGTAGGGAGAGGTTGTGCCGGATTGAGTTCTGTCAAACAGAGGAAGTGGATGGAGAGAGAGTTGGAGTGTTAAGGTATGCTCAAAATCACAGAGAAGCAATTATCCAAACAATGCATGTCATCAGCATTGAATCTTTTTAATTCTCAAATCAATGATTGTATGAATCATGTTCATTAACATCCAGAACATTGATTCATAAACCACCCATTGAGATGGTACTCAAGTGAAGCTATAAATACATGTTCTTTGGAACATGCCAGAAAGAATAAAGCGCCAAACCCATTGCGTTGACTGTACGTTCACTGACGAAAAGAACAATAGTGGACCCCCTTTCAAAAGGAAGGCCCCATATAGAAACACATTAATGACACACAGCAGCAATTAGCACCGACATTCCTTTTGTTCTCATTGTAGTGTGTATGACAGCGCATTCTGTCATTAATCACACACACACACAAGCACACACAAAAGGGGCCCGTCCCAATGTTGCATAACATGCAGTTTTTGAAGTGTGTGTGTGTGTGTGTGTGGAGGTGGACTGATCTTAGACCAGCTCCTTTGTGGTCAGAGCAGAGGTTGGAGACATTGCAAAGGAGCAATTGTCCCACGAACACACACATTTACAGTGCCAATTGATCATCAAACACTCAAGTAGTCTCCACAAGAGAGAAGGCAGGGCAAGAGAGTAGGCTATGCTTTATTACAGTGGTTCTTAACCTTGTTGGAGGTACTGAACCCCACCAGTTTCATATGCGTATTCACCGAACCCTTCTTAATTAGAAAAATAAAATAAGATTTTTTTCAAATCTAAAACATATTTTACTGGTGCACAGAATGAACCGTGCATCAACATCACTGTGTTTAAAGAACAAAACCATCAAAGCATGATTTTCACACAAAAACATAATAATGAATATTTCAAATGAGTCGCATGTGTGTCATGACCTCCGCCGAACCCCTGAGACTGACTCAACGAACCCCTGGGGTTCAATCGAACCCAGGTTAAGAACCACTGCTTTATTATGTTGGTTATAATTAGCTTGTTCACTGAACTAGCAGGAGAGGGGCTATACTGTTGGTAGGCTAAACTAAAATGGTTCCGTTACTGTCCACAAAATCATCCTGTTGTCTTGTGTTTGGATATTTTAGGTGAGGAAACTATAATGATGGCTGAACGGTTCCGGAGCAAACTAGGAGCCAGATGGTTTTTTTTGTGCTTTTTTCTCTTCTCGACAATTGGCAATCCCTGGTTAGAATATTAATCTACTGCAAAATGATGATGTAGGGCAATGAACAGCACAACATTTTTTAAAAGCCACACAGTTACTTCCCTCTCTTTCATGTAGTGATGGTCCGCCCATTCGGATGTAATTGTTTACAGGTTACAGTTTTAACATATATATTTTGTTAAAAACAAGCTTTTCAGTTGCCTTCTACTGTGTGGGAGACAGGTCTGAGCGATTGCATTTGCTTGATTATGGGAGAGGACTAAAACAAGATAGTAGGGATTTCATGACATTACGTTTATAGCACAGTGTTAATGGACCACAGTGGCGCATTCAAATTAACAACCAGGTTCTTGAATGTACTTCTCTATATTCAGTATTGCCTAGATGGCACCAAAGAGCAAGCAATGTAGTCACACAGTCGGTGCCATTATGGCGTTACCACCGGGCTAAAAAGAGAGACTGGACAGAATAAACAGTACAGTTGGATCTAAAAAGTTATAACAAATGACAGAAGACAGAGGAAAGCAATACGTTCATCACTTGGAAAAATATATTTGTAACTGAAATGGAAGAACGCATGGCTATGTGGCTACACACTTCATGAGTACTTTGCAAAAGAGATTATATAACTTTGCAAAGCCTATGTTAACTATTAGCCAGACCTAACATGGGATACTGATTGGATTGAAATATAATTGTTGATGTGAATTGACTACAAGTTCAAGTTGAGAGTGCAGTTAGAGAACAAGAAACCGAAGAATTGGTGAACTCAGGACTGTTTTGGGGGACTTCGGCATTTGACAAAGAAAACAAAAGACTATGTAGAAAACATGCAAGCTGGACGGTAATCTTGCTATAATGCAAGGTAATAACGCAACCCATTATTTTGGGAGTTTTGAGAAATACACAGGCATATATTCTGATTATCTTCACATTCACACATAAAAAAAAGACCAACAAATCTGTTTTGTTTCTACATGTAGCCAGAATGACTTCTGAACCCAATTTCCTCCGTCACCATTCCCTCCAGTCCAATTCACATCGACTGAGTTATCATCTTCAGATCTCAGTAACCGCAGGCAACATCTGTTGGAAAATTGTTCCACCTTACCTCAGAATGTAGTGACAACTTACATATTCACCCATGTTCAATATAAAAAAATTCCACCAACGCAAATCTGCTAACAAGTCTTGTTCATCTGATTTAAAACTATTGTAGTGTTAAGTAATCTAATCTACTTGTATCATGTAAACGGAACAGGTCCAAATGACCATCAACGTAACAGTGGATGTGCCCATGGTGAAAGAGCCCACAATGCACTGTATGGTCATAATTTTTCTGTTTAAAATACTCCCACACTTTGGATTCTTTAGTTCAAGTTGTGTAGGCTTGCAAGTATCTGCAGGCTCAAAAATGTTTTTGGAAAGGTCAGTGAGATCGTTGTCAAGCATGTACAGCTCTGGAAAAAATAAAGAGACCACTGCCCTTTTTTCTTTCCTTTCCAAAAAAGTTGAAAAGCAAAGTTTTGAGTGAGGATCAGAAGCATTCAATTTGCAGTGGCCTCTTAATTTTAATCTTTCGGTTCCTCATTCAAAACCTTCCTTTTTGACTTTTTTGGAAAGGAAAGAAAAAGTTGTAATGGTCTCTCAATTTTTTCCAGAGCTGTATATGCTACTTGGGGCAACATATTTAAGTAACTAATTGATGGCTGAAACAGATTTTACTTATGTACCCAAATCTGTCCTCCTCTGACCCAGAAAGACCTATATATATATATATATATATATATATATATATATATATATTACACGACCAAGACCTTTACAAGATTAGGAAGAAGGTTTGGAAATAATGTATAAACAGGCTTGGGTTTGTGTGTGTTTTGTGGTTTTGGCTTCCAGAATCTCCTACATGTGCACATATTTTTGTGCATTTTTAAAGTAATTTGGAAATATGTTTCATGCAAGTGTGGTGCTCTGAACCATCAAGACCTTTACACTTACCAGCCATTTTATTAAGAAAGCCTGCTGTATTTAGTATTGGGTTGGACACTCTTTTGCCTCCATCCATTTCAAAGTGTGCTAGCGTTTGTTGAGACCTGTCTGGATCCTATGGTGTCTGACTCAGCAATCACCCCTGCTGGTTTTTCTATCTACTTGCAGGACAGAACTTTGGAGTCAGTTAAAAGTAAGAGCTGAGGTGTCTGCATTATGGTTGACTCGCTGGGGCTCAGATGTTGCAGTACTTTCAACACTCTGTTCATCAGACCTGGAGCTACTGACTGTAAAGGTACGGCCCTTCTACATTCCACAGGAATTCAGCTTAACTATAATCACAGCAGTCTACATACCCCAGCAGGCAAATAAAATGTGCACACTGGAGGACCTATACGGAGAAATAAATGCACTAGATCACACACTGATTTTGCCCCTCCCATCCTATAGACAATACTTAAAACAGGATAAACCGTTTTTTCGGGCAGGTCAACGATGGAATGAGGGATTCATTACTGCCCTACAGGACTACTTTGAGACAACAGATAATCGGTGATCCAGCCAATGGAGACACTGATGGATACACAGACTCTGTCTCAGCATATATCTCCACGGTCATTGACAATATAGTTTCCACGAGAGGGTCAATGTCAGGAATTTGCCCAACCAAAAGCCCTGGGTAAATGGTAATGTCCGTGCTATGTTTAGAGTGCGGTCCTCTGCCCATAGGTCCGGGGACATGGAGGGTCTGAAGAGGTCCAGATCTGACCTACAGAAGGTTATCAGAGATTAAAAATATATATACTATAGTGATGAATTGGAGTCTAACTACCACAGCTCTGACTCAAGATGCATGTGGTGTGGACTGCATCACATCACAGACTATAAAGGGAGAAATAGCAATGATGCCCAGCCTGTCACCTCCAACCCCCGATGAGCTCAACTCCTTCTATACTGTTTGAGGCGACCAACATCATTTCTTCTGGAAGGCATAAAGAGCTCCAGGACAACTGCATTCTAGCCATAACCACAGCTGACATGAGGAAAGCTTTTAAATAAGTGAACCCTCGGAAGTCACCAGGTCCAGATGGGATTCCAGGCCATGATCTCAGGGGGTGCGCCGACCAGCTTGCGGAGGTTTTCACCTTAATATTAAAATTCTCCCTGAGTCTGTCTGCAGTCTTCTCCAGCTTCAAACAGACCACCATCGTCCCTGTACTGAAGAAACCTTCCATCACCTGCCTGAACAACTACCGCCCTGTAGCACTGACCTCCATTATCATGCAGTTCTTTGAGCGGCTGGTCAGAACTCACATCTCCTCTAGGCAGGCAAACTCATTAGTGAAAACTGTCCAAAAATGACTACACTTCCTGAAGAGACTCAAGAAGTTTGGCCTGTCGGTAAAAACTCTCACCAACTTCTACAGGTGCTCCATTGAGAGCTTCCTCTCAGGCTGCATTACCACTGGGGACTGCAAGTCATTGCAGAAGGTGGTGTAGTTTGTGAAGCGCATCATCGGCTGCCTAAGGAAAGCACGGAACATCATTCAAGATCACAGCCACCCAGGCTATTGTCTGTTCACACTGCATGCATCTACAAACTGTTTTTTCCACCAGGCCCTATGGCTCCTCAACCAGAACACCGATCTATGATCATTCTGATCACAACATTCCAGATGTTCTGATGTCTTTCCATGTACATTCAAATATTATTTTGTTTGTACCCTTCATAGGCATATAACACTCACATTCAGTACTTTTACCCATTGTTCATACTGTTCATGTGACGACTACGCCATCTGCAGCTCATCCTCCCCCTGCAGGAGGCGGGCCTCAGCGCTCGATGTCACCGGCCTTCTAACACCACCGCCCATCATCAATCCATCGCACCTGTTGTCCTGTTTAGCGCACCTGATTCTCATCCAGTCATTACCATTCCAGTATATATGTGTCCTCTGTTCCCCCCTGTCTTTGCGTGTTATTGTCTCTACTTATGAGCGCAAGTCAGCTCTTGTCATTAAAATATATATATGAATCAACAGCCTACTTCTTCGTCTTCTGCTTCGCCTCCGTCTGCCATAAGAGCTGACAGTTCATGCTCCCTGTCCTACTCTTTTTAAAATTGCTGCTAGTTTAAATTATGTATACTATTGCTATCTATTCTGCTTTATTGATTCCTAAATTCTCACTACGTAGATGTGTGCTATGTCACAAGAATTTCATTGTGCAGGATTACGCTGTGGTATTCTGTGCATTTGATAAATAAACATTGAACTGAACATGAACTGAACCTAAAAGAGATTGTAGCACCTGAAATTACAGGACGTCAGCTCTTTCTGAGATGCTGGAATCACCACTCCTGGCACCAACAACCAAACCCCGGACAAAGTCTCTTAGATAATGCGTCTTCTACATTTGGTTGATCAACTAAACATCTTGATCATGTTTGCAGGCTTTATTTACAGTTGTGCTCATGAGTTTGCATACCCTGGCATAAATTGTGATGTTTTGGCATTGATGAAAATATGCAAAAAATCATGCAAAAAAGTCCTTTATTTAAGTACAGTTACCATATGAATCCAAGTATTATCACACAGGTGGTTTGGCTCCTTTTAAAATCATAACGAGAACAGATTTCACCCAAATGGCCCTAATCAAAAGTTTGCATTCAAGTTTGGCCTTGTTACAGACACACAAGGTGACAAACAGGTGAAAATGGCAATTAAAGATGTATTTCCCAAACCTGTGGCTTTTTAAATTGCAATCAGTATCTGTGTTTAAATAGTCAATGAGTTTGTAAGTTCTCACATGGATGCACTGAGCAGGCTAGATACTGAGTCATGGGTAGCAGAAAAGAACTGTCAAAAGACCTGCATAACAAGGTAATGGAACTTTTCATCTTTATAAAGGGATATAAAAAGATATCCAAAGCCTTGCAAATGCCAGTCAGTACTGTTCAGTCACTTATTAAGAAGTGGAAAATTAGAAGACCAAGAAACATTTCAGCAAAAACTGCCAGACGACATGTTCGGGATACAAAGAAAAACCCACAGGTTACCTCAGGAGAAATACAGGCAGCTGTGTGGTTGTTTCAAGTAGCACAATACGGCAATTCTTGAACAAAAATGAGCTGCATGGTCACATTGCCAGAAAGAAGCCTTTACTGCACCAATGCCACAAAAAAGCCTGGTTACAATATGCCCGACAACACCTTGACACGCCTCATAGCTTCTGGCACACTGTAATTTGGAGTGACGAGACCAAAATAGAGCTTTATGGTCACAACTATAAATGCTATGTTTGGAGAGGGGTCAACAAGGCATATAGTGAACAGAATACCATCCCCACTGTGTAGCATGGCAGTGGCTCACTGATGTTTTGGTGGGTGTGAGATCTAAAGGCACAGGGAATCTTGTGATAAGACAATTTGCATTCTTCTGCACGGAAGCTGCGCATGGGATGCTCTTAGACTTTCCAGCACGACAATTACGCTAAGCACAAGGCCAAGTTGACCATCCAGTGGATACAGAATAAAGAGGTGAAGGTTCTGGAGTGGCTATCACAGTCTCCTGACCTTAATATAATCGAGCAACTCTGGGGAGATCTCAAACATGCGGTTAGTGCAAGACAACCAAAGACTTTGCATGACCTGGAAGCATTTTGCCAAGAGGAATGGGCAGCTATACCACCTGCAAGAATTCGGGGCCTCATAGACAACTATTAGAAAAGACTGCATGCTATTATTTATGCAAATAGGGGCAATCCACAGTATTAAGAACTAAGGCTTTTGAGCAGGGGGCAGTTCATTTTTTTTCTTTGTTTCTCTTTGTTGTTATGTTTTATGATTGTGCCGTTCTCTTATGACCTACTGATCAATGTGAATCCCAAAAGACATGTTTTGCCTGCTCACTGTTTTCTTTGCAAATGGTACATAGATTACCAATTCTCCAAGGGTATGCAAACATTTGAGCTCAACTGTATAATGCGTAGTAGTAATAACATGATTCACCTTTTGGCTATTTGGGTTAATGAGCAGCTGTACCTAATAAAGTGGCTAGTGAGTGTATATAAATTAATCTAACAATCTTTGGTCACCTTTTTTTTCTTATCTGATTGGCTTTTTGGCATTTGATTTTGTCTGACGGTAGTTTAGTGGTCCTTAGTGGGCCAGATAGTAAAAAATGTGTTCTAGCAAGGCCAGGGCTGTGGGTTCATTTTCCACTCTCTTATTAAAATCATACAGATCTATTATCTCAATTGCTTTGAGTTTGTATATTACAGGTTTTATCCATCGAAAGCAAGAAAACAAACTTATAGTATATTCCAGGCTTCAAATGTTTTCTAATAAAATGTATAAACCCCCACATGAATTCAATTCATGTAGGTGGGGGGGCGACATAAAAACCCTTACTGTATACAAATGTAACTTTCATTGTGGTACAGGAGTCTTATCCTGCTGTGTGAAACTTGAAAAGATTAAGGTACGCCACCTGTCACTAGACATTTCTTTAAAGGCTCGCAGACTCCTATAGAAGAAATCTGGTCAGGATTTTCCATTTATCAAATAATGCCCTCGGCACAATTTAAGACCCTATACTAAAAATAGCACGACCACTCACTTTCACAACTGTCCATCTGGACGTGCATACAGGAGCAGGCGTCTACCCTCATCCATCTGGAAGCTTCCGCTAACATGCTTTCATATGTAACGGCCTGTTTATGATAGAGTAATAAACACAACACGTCCCTCCCTCCCTCACCTCACATGTTATCGCTGAGAGTACACAAAAAAATAATCATTCACACATTTTATAGATTTCGTTCCTCACGTAAAAGGACAAGGGAAGACCGTAAGTACAACTGTGCAAGTACGACTGTGCACAAGATGATGTACTATTTAATGGTGTGGCCTGCACAAAGTCAGATGATTGTGCATCACTTCTATGTAAACAGAAGGTCTTTACATGGGACATCAAGGTGTTTCTACTGATTAGAAACAGCGAGGCAACTCTACGATAAAATAACACATTTAAGAACTACAATGGATGTTCAAAATATTCCATTTGTTGAGTCCAACCATCCGTGTTCTGGTAACTTTCCAAACATATGGTTCTTTATGGGCCCTTAAGGAAACTGGAGTTCTGATATGTCCAGTGATATAAACACAACCACAGCCCAAAACCTACACACATTTTTCATATGTTTTCAGATTGTTGTTGTTTTTCCTCCGCTCCAAAACTAAACAGATTATTGTGTTTGAACCAGAAGGAGAGAGCCAAAGTTATTCTGGGTTTTTGTGGGAATCCAAATATTGCTTTTTCCAAACCAATCTCCTCTTTCCATTCTTTAGTTACAGAAGGCCTATTCTGACAATGTGGATAGGATTGTTATTCTGTCTTGGAGACAGGCCAGTGAAACAGGAGGGAGTAACTTAGCCTGAGAGAGTTGTCTGTGAGGCCAGTAGTTGTATTGGCTGATGGATCTGCCTTTTGGGGCCACACTGAACCTGTGACCTTGTGGGTGTGTGTTTGTCCTTTCCTGCATTTGTGCTTGTGTGCATGTATTTACATGCAAATGGGTGTTTGCGTACTGGTACATGATTAAGTAAATAGTATGGGAACACTATGAAAAGTGAGTCATTTCAAATGAGTGTGGCTGTGTCAAGGCACCCATACTTGCCTTCTATGTGTAAATCAGAAATGGGGTAGTATGTGATATTTCAAAGATGCAATATGTTTAAAAAGCCAGGACGTCATGCTGATTTCATTTAGTAGAAATCATATTTATGCATGCTGTTCGGAAAGAGGAAATATATAAATATTATTTTTCCACCCACGTATGCCTGACAACCCACGTATGCCTGACATCCCACGTATGCCTGACA
>JACXGJ010002523.1:0-64544 GCA_016801105.1 Esox niger | reverse complement strand
TCTGTTTGCCCCCTCCTCTTCCTCTGTTTGCCCCCTCCTCTTCCTCTGTTTGCCCCCTCCTCTTCCTCTGTTTGCCCCCTCCTCTTCCTCTGTTTGCCCCCTCCTCTTCCTCTGTTTGCCCCCTCCTCTTCCTCTGTTTGCCCCCTCCTCTTCCTCTATCCGCTGCCTCTTCTTTCTCTGTCCGCCCCTCCTCTTCCTCCCCCGTCTCCACCTGCTCTTCCCCCCCTCCTCAATCCACCCGTCCCACTCCTCTTCTTCATCTTCCTTTTCCTCCCCCTTCACTTCATCCCCTCCAATTCTACCAAATGTACTTTGAGATTTAACTGTGATGTTTTTTTTATTTAAGTTTCCAGATGACTGTTTTGTACTTCCATGCATATATTATATACCTCCTATGTTAATCAGGTCCTTGTGGAACATGATGTTTCCTTGCACAGCTTGCGGGTGGATTTCCCTGCACCCTTGTGACTGTGACTGTTGTGTGTTCATATTAACTCATGTTGTATTTCATTAACACACCCCGTCTAGAACAGTCGGCAGTTTTCAATTGTACTATTGGGGTCCACATTCCCTTAAAGTGCATGAGCGTGTGCACGTGTGCATGTGTGTGGGCTCACGTGTGAGAGAGCTAGGGAAAAAGTGAGAGAAAGAGTGTTGAATGAGTGAGTCAATAAATATTGCAGTAATACTAATGGGTGTTTTTTCAGATATGTTCTCGTTGCTCCTAGCCATTAGTGGCCTAATGAACCCAAGTTACTGTATTCTTGAAGAGGATCTTATAGCAAATAGACTTTGCAGATATTTTAGTAAATAGACTTTGCCCTTTTGTTCTTTCTCAGTTTTTCTGTCATGACTGTATATGCACTAACATTGCATGAAAACGGTAGTTTTGTGAAGTGATTATTAGCTCGAAGCAAAATGGCTGTGATTCCTGGGAGGCTTCTGACATTGGAGCCCATTGTAAGGAAACTTACTCCATCAGTCTGCTGATTGGAACCACCTCTTATATAGGCCTTACCTCTGTATCCTTCAACACTTAACTGAAGGTAACAGAGTCGGGACGGTTAGCGTGTGAACATGTACACGTGACCCAGAGAAGTTAGCACTTGCGAGTGGGAGTAAGAAGCTTGTGTGTGTGCTCACGTCTGCGTGTAAGGGAGAAAGGTAGATGTCGAAAAAGGTGCATGTGTCTGTCTGCGTGGTGTCTGTGTTTGTGTGTGTGGACTGATGTGCAAGACGTTGCGTAGCGGTGTGAAATAAATCATCACGTCCACGCGATGAACCACTGACATCCTGTCATGAACTCATTCCACATTATTCCACAACGGTGTGATCGACGTCTGTCAACGCAGACTGTTTTCACGTATCACACTTAACGAACCGACACCGCGTCAATTCGGAGGGAGAACCGGACACTCAGAGGAACGAGGCGGTCTGCGGTGTCAGGTTGGGATCTGTGTAACACAGCCTGGTTTCGCTATCACTGTGTTGTCTGTTTCGTGTCAGATGAAGCCGGGACATCGATTCTGGCGTATCTAGAACGTATGGTTAGGATTGGTGGATGGGATGCTGATCACTGACCTCTGCCTAGGTGAAAGGTTAACCCTAATTAAGTGTTTTCCATTAGGCAACGTTCTCTGTCTAATAGGACTGTTGTCCACTAGGGGACACTACAACTACAAGCTATTCATGTCATCCCGATGTGAGAACTAATACACAGGTGGCTGGAACACTGACAGGTTTATTCAAAAGTTCACACATACACATGCGCACACACATGCCACACACACACACACAAACATACACAGATGGTGGATGCATTGTATTTATTTGAGTAGAAAAACATCCAAATGGAAGGGTTTCCTTGCCAATCCCCAGATAGGTGTGAGAAACTGGGGACTGGGGTGCAAAACCAAACCACCACTGGGCCTCAATTCCTCTCATGCCTAGTTAGTCTAATACCACTTCGGGCCCTGGGGCCTATATGACACCTTTAGAAATCTCTTCCTAGGCCCTTCTTGCTTGGTCCTGGCTCTGGCAGAAATATTGGACTAATGGGAGTATTGGATTCCCAATATTCCCAATCCAATACAATTCCCAATACAATTGGTAGATTTTAACCTCTTGATGTGGGTACTCGGGAGACGGGCGAGACATGATCCAATCGCTGAGTACAATTTATTATTATTTTACAAAACCGGATTTTGACATCGCTTCAGTGACTGCAGTGAGAGGAGGCTCAGAAAAGCACGTTTTGCAAACCATAATTCAGCAGAAGATTTTAGATGGAGTCCTTGGGCAACGGCTCCTATCTCTCTAGACACGGTTATCAAAGAACCATCTTTCTAAAAATGTAAGCATATATAGAGAATTCGAGAGTGCAAGGTATCTAAAGAAGCTATTCCGTAGGTGATGCTGGGTGATGTATGCTGCAGCCATATCCGGTAACTAGCCCAAATCAATGTTGATGCAATGTGATTTAAAATACGTACTGTGTCACCGCCAACTGACACGTCCCTAACGGATGACAGTCAGCTGCTTCCTACAGTCACACAGCCCCCTCATCCGTCTCACACCCTCAGTTCCCTTTGAAGGCCATACAATGTGACGGCATGTTCCATGCTCAAACACCATCTCCCCCAGCTCACAAACATCTTAAGAGGATTCCCAGGTGTCCATCTCCTCACCTCTTCCCTGCCAAGACACCTTCACATTTGGCCCTCACCACACTACTTGAGGTGTCACTAATCCTTTGGGAGGTTTTTATTCTTTTTTCTTCCCTTCGCACCCACTCACGCGGCATTTGACCGGATCAGACCGGTCCGGGCCGTCGCTAACACAATCCGACCAAACTGGACCCTCACCAACAAACCGCTCTAAACTGACTTCAAGCAGTCTAGCTAAATCTGTAGAGGCGAAGGGTAGGGGGCCCGGCGATGTTGAACTTGACCCCTGGTCAGCATAATCTAACAGTTGCTAGCCCATGTGACTTCCAGGGGCTTGTGCGTACTGTGAGAAGGACCATATGCTTTGGGTCTGGGAGCAGAGGGACGGTCTCAAAGCGTGGTGAACCGGCTGTAGCCCTCACAGCATCCACTCTGACCCCTCTCCGTGGGGAGATTTCCCTCGTCGCCACCTCCTCTGCTCCTCCGAGCCTGCTGTTAACCACTAGGCTGGAGAGATGACCTGTCTCCCGCTGGATCAGTCCCTGGGCTATTTTCTAATTCGCTCTATCATTTCATCTTTCCATCTCACTTCCGTTGTCTAGTAGCGGTTTTATTAAATCCTATTGGAAGAACCTTGCTGGGACGGCCACGGTGCTGGGACTCGTAGGATCGATGTCTTTTGTGTCTTGATCAACTGTGTGGCACTGCGTGTATCAAAAAAGCAGATCCTTTAGTGTCCTTTCCACGTGGGGTTGTGCCTCTGTTTTTGATCAGAAGAGGCCAGAAAAGGGGTATTTGTTAGTTTTCACATACAGGCCAACCAAGATTTGGTTTCAGTGTTCAACCCAAGCCCTCTGAGTTGGAGCTTCCCATTGAAAACTGCCTAGCGCAAGTACGGAATGACTGATTTTTCACCTTTCTATTTAGGGAATTTGATTTAGAAACCTTTTGGTTAGTGGTCCAATTCTTTAGGCACGGTGCCACATACATGAAAACATGAGGGTTTCCACAGAGATGGAGGAGAATATGTTTCCTTACCAACTCCGTCAGAGAATGTGAGGAAACGGAAAAAAGTTGTCGCAAAAAGCGTCAATTAACGTTCTGTGATTACAATTTATTGATTCCATTAGCTCTAAATGGGAAGTGCCAAAGGCGATCAATTAACAGTAGGTGGCAAACTGACTCATTGAAACCACAATGCATTCCTTCATTATATCAATCCCATTCAAAACATTATCTCAGAGGAAACAGGCTATTATTCAGAGAGCAGGCCTCTGTTTTGGGATAAACACCTGCAGGGACCAGGCTTCCAACCCCTGCATTACATTAGCATGTAAACACTGCTCTCTCTCTCTTTAGAATGGAGATCCCATGGCCTGATATGGGCTTAATTCAATTGGCTGGGAGAATCTCTATTGTTTCTCCCTATACACACTGAGGGAGAGCGAGCCAGGGGGCGGAGAATAGGGCTGTGCATGAGACAACATATCGTATTCAGTTATCAGCCGGAGCAAGATGTTATTTCGTACGGTTGAAACTAAAACGATTGCATGTTTGTTGGTCTTCGTGGAGAGTGACGAGAAGGGCGGTGTGGGGGGATGGGGTCACTCTCTCTCTCTCCCAAGACCCAGAATCAATGGCTGGGTGGCTGTGGGTGTTTGGCTGTTGTTATGTTTGTCATTCACACTCAATTTCCACCTCAGTCACAGCAAATGGGAACTGAAGGGGGAGGAGCACGTGAGGAGAGGGGGACCAAAGGAATCTCCTTGCCCACCAGTATGTGTGTGTGTGTGTGCGTGTGTGTGTGCATGTGTGTGAGAGAGAAAGAGAGACCAGTCCCACCACTGCCTTCCCCCCAGTCTTTCACCACGCTTCACCCCAGGCATTAGCATAACACTCCAGAGGAGAATGAAACTTTAGCCTGGGGCTTCTGTTGTGGCCTGGGCCTGGTATCTGCCCCCCCATCTGAGAACACACACAGACACAAACAAACGCAAACAAACGCACACACACACACAAACACACACACACACACACACGCAAATAACCACAAGGAGCTCCCGCAGCAACAGATGTCCATAGCATCTGACTGAGAGACAGTAGGCTAAACAAACACAACTAAGTAAACATGACTCTATGGAGACACACGCAGAGAGAGAAAAAGAAAGAAGGAAAGACATTGAGAAAGTGAAAGACAGAGAGAAAAAGAGAAGGCAGTGAAAAATCTGAAAGACCAGAAGGGTTAAGAATGCCATCAAAAGGCACTTAAAATCTGACATCCTGGCTAGGATTTGGAAGAAAAAAACTTTTCTGAACGCCTCACCCCTTTGATTGTGAGGTCTAGTGTTGACAATGCAAAAGTTGACAATGCAAAACTCCAAACACTGCATGCACTGCAGAATCTGGACCACAATGTTAATTATCATCCTCTAGAAGAAATGTTCTAAACCACCTAATATGAAACAATTCTCAAACCTTCGATAACAAAGCTCTTCTACCGAGAGATTAACTTGGATAACTTCCTGAGCCAGCTGGTTCCTGGCTCTGTACACAAATAGACCCCACAAAGACTCAGGACAGCAAGACAATTAGATTTAATCATGAGAAAACAAAGAGAACTATTCGACACGCTGGAAAGAATCAACCAAAACAAGAAGAGACAATTTGAATTCTATTTTACCCTAAATATACAGAGAGTATACAGTGGCAGAATTCCTCACCAGTGTTACTGACCTAAAATTAACATAAATAAATGTATAGATGCCAAACCAAACAAGTGACAGGCCCAACTGCAAACAAAATGGAAACCAAGCTACACTTTCTAACCTAAACGTTCTTTAAACAAATCCAATTTTGATTAAGTCCTGTATGTGTTGCATGAAACACCACAGTATGCAATCACAACACGATGAGGTGTCACCTTGTGAGGGTACCAGTTAGCTACGCAGACATTGCCAATATGTTAACCAATATGTTTATCTATTTTCACATACCGTGCATACTGTATTTGCACATTCTTTCAAAACTGTTCATAAATGATTTCATTCTTTTTAAAACGATTGAGCGTAATTTACTATACATTTAGATAAAAGTTTATTTCACTTTTCTTATTTCGGTATTATCATTATTTTGGTTGGTTTTTGGTTGAAGAGACAAAGAGTGAGGCTGAGACAGAGAATGAGAAACAGAGAGAGAAAGAGAGAGAGAGAGAGAGAGAGAGACTGAGGGGAGGAAATAGAAACATGTTGTGGTTTAGTCATTTACATTATAGTATTGTTTACAGGTTTATTTCTTCTGGCTTTATTTGAAGGTTGCAGGTGTGTGTTTCAGTGTCAAATCAGACATCCAGAATCAGGACAAACATTTTACGGAAAGATGTTTTCGAATTTTCCACGTCATGAGCTGAACGCATTTTCTCTACACTCTTTGTAAACACTTCATGCCCCGGTAGACACAGGGACATACAGTAGATGTAGAACATTCCTTAACACCTACACCTGTCCAGTGCACTCAAAAAACACCTTTACACACAGTCAGGTGCAGATGCAGGCCACTCTTCTTTGGTTGTTAAAATCAATTTTTTCGAATAAACCCAAATATTGTGCGATATCGGAGTTTCACCTCGTCGACACCAATCGCTAATCAACGATGCCCAGTGCCCGTGGGACTCCAGTGAAGAGTGCACTACAGTATGTCGGGTCTAGAGTTCCTGTCAGCCCGATTCCCCTGCTGGGCTACTGGAAGACGAGGCAGGGCAACATGGCTGGTCCGGTTGGTGTGTCCAGGTGACTGCACACAGATACACGGAGTTGACCCACAGTCACGTGCAGTGGCTGTTGAGCGTATTAGATAATGACGTGTGCGAGTTCCCCTATCCCTTAAGGCACAGTTGATTTACGGACGTGCGTTTCTGGAACGTGCATCTGCCAGGAGGCAGGGGTGTGCGCGGAAGTATTGTGACACCGTGGAGGTTTCGGTAATGCCGACGCACCGAGTTCCAACCCAACACCCTCGTCTTCTCTGGAAGACGCTCCCGTTGACCCGGGGATCAACCGTAACTTCTCAGGAGAGAGCGACAGAGCAAGTGAACGAGCTTGAGAGGGAGAAGTGCTACAGTTACAATGAAGGGGGGGTGGTGGAAGGGGGAGGTAGAGAGAGAGAGAGAGAGAGAGAGTGATGAGAAGGAAGGGATAAAAAATGGATGAAGGGGAGTGAGAGGGAATCCACTGTCTTTTTTCTGTTTCTTCCCTAAAAAAATTACAATATGCCTCCTAAAGCAGTACTCTCTCTACCCTCTCTCCCCTCTCTCTCCTCTCTCTCCCTCTCTTGTGTCCGGTCATTGACCGGTCGTTGAACCTACTGTTTCGACCCAGCACTTGTTGCCATAACAGAAGCACAGCCTTGATCTGCCGGTCGGGCTGACTAAATGAGAACGTCTGAGGACAAAGATTGGCTGTTTAAAGGGTTTCATTCCACCAGGCTTTTCTAGTGTGACCTGTTGAATTCCAGGGCTTGTAGCGTATTAACTTACTGCTACAAAGATCGAGCCGGTGGAAGCCATTCACCGCCACACCCCAAACATACAGACGTACAGGACACAGTTAGTATGCAGCCTCTGGTAAGAACGGTTATGTGTGTTTCTTTGCCCAACTGCTTCAGCGTGTGTGTATGAGTGAGAGAAAGTGTCAGAAAATGAGATATATCAACCAATAAAACCTTGAACACACTATGCCCTGATAATGTCTTCATTGAAGCCTATGTGCCTCTATGTCATTGTATGTCTTCTGGTCTAATCTTTAATCCAGACATTTTCTTTTCTGAGTCTGGCTGAGTGATCTTCCCAAACCCCTGCTTTCAGTCCTGTCTCACCCTCTGCCCTGTCACCCCATAGTCCTGTGTCACCCCCATACATCTCATTCTTTCTCCCTCTTTCTCTTTCTCTGTTAAGTTGAATTCAAAAGGTCATTATTAGCATGGAAAATGTATGTCATCACAGCAAAAGCATTTGACAGTAGCCCTAGACCACCAGTCTACGTCTTGACGAAACACGTTGGTCAGCTTCGGCCTAAGAGAGGAGGAGGCGGCATTAGCCGGGACTTTCCTGGTCTCATCACACTAGCTCTTCCCTCAGACAGTTCGGACGCTTGCTAAAGCTAACTGAGTTTGTATCCACAGGAAGTGGAGATGTTGAGGGAGTATCCGCCCCTCATGGTGTCTCTACAACCCCTCTGGTAAAATGATACAATAAATTTGGATTTGGCTACCTCCACAACTCACGCTACAGGAACAGGTGCTACGGGAACAGCCGCTAACGAAACAGTTGTTCAGCCGCCACCATCCCTGACTCAAATGGACTTTCTGCGGCTATGCTGGTGTCACTGCGTGCCTTGACCCTGAATGGCTTGGCTCAGATAAGAGTATGTCTCGTCAGGTCTTTTGAATTCAATGGGAGCTGTTACGATGAGCCATGGCGATAGATACAGCTGGTTGTGACACATTTTTTTTGTGTTGTATTAACTTCTACCAAACGTCACCTGTGTAGCAAACCGTTTGGCCAAAAGCTTTGCAAAGCATGAAAGGACTCGTGGAAGGACCTACATTGACATGTGGTCGCAAAGTTTTCAGTGAGGAAATAACTTTTCGGAAGTGCATCTGTGTTAGCGCCACAGGTTTTAGGTAGTTGGCACGTACTCTCTCTGGGGCCTGGTCTGCCCACGGCAGCGTGGTAGATAAGCAGGGCTACGCTCACCGAGTCTGCACTTCGTCAAAGCTTAACCCCCCCCACCTTGAAGGTAGCGATAGAGAGAATGTTAACGTCATTAGTGAAGGAATGAGCCAGTCCTCTGGCCGGCCTCTCTAGGGATGGGCAGTGGGCTGGAGGGGATCGCCTCACTGAAAGACTTATGTTCACACACAATAAATGGTAACGCTTGTGTGTGTGCTTGTGTGTGCGTGGTACATTTGTTTGTTTTCATGTGCGTGGAAAACAGACACACACACATCCGTGACTCCCTGAGCTAAAAGGAGCCCACAGCAGCAGAGAGTACACTGTCCAACAACTGACACGCTAACTGTCAAACTAATGACACGCTAACTGTCCAACAAATGACACGCTAACTGTCCAACGAATGACTGTAACTGTCAAGACCCTGTGATCCTCTTCTGTAGCCTGCGTGTGACCTCTTTGTCAGAGAGGGAGAGCTACTGTCAATGTGATTCCTTTCAGTCCATGTCTTCTGCTCCGACAGTTCACAAAGTTCACATGCTGATCTGTAGGGTGTGGATCCCACATCAAGCAATGAAAAGTGGAATGCTTAAAGGATGGGTTGTTTGCTGCTGTCACGTCACATTCTCTGCTCTCTATTTCTGAGGCCAGCCAGAGATGTGTACACAACACTGGACACTTGTGTGCCCATGTGCTCATCATCACCATGACAAAGTAGACCAGAGGTTTATAGGAGAAATATTTAGCTTATTTGACCCAGATCAGACACACCCTATACCGATCCCCCCCCGCCCCGACCCCCAACCGGATCAAGCCACTAATGACCGTGTGGTAAACTTGCATGCGTAGCACATTTAGCTGTTCTATCGTGCTCCACACCCCTGCCAGATCTCTCAGTCAGAGGTCTATGTATAGGAGGTCTGGTCACCCCCCCAGACCCAAGCCCCTACCCTGTGCCCGGGCAAGAGGGGAGCAGAGAGAAGGGTAAAGCTAATAATGACTGCTATTTCCGGGAGGACAGCTCATAGGTTTGGGCTAATGAAAAGTTGTCTCTCCGTAGAATGCACTCATGGCTCCCTGGAACAATCCTATGACCATCTGTCACACAGACAGACACACAAACCGACACAGAAACAGACACACAGACAGAATCACAGACAGACGCACAGACAGAAAAACAGACACAGACAGACACACAGACAGACAGAAAGACAGACATGACTCCTGAGTTACGACAGACACATTTTTAATTCCTTCTCATTCTCCCTCTCTCTCCCATGCTCTCTCTAAGATCTGTGTCTCTCCCCTCCCTGTGGTGGTATGATGGCTATGCTGCTGTGCCTCTGCTCTCTGCTTTCTCACACAGGAACACATCAGTGACTCCTGCTGCAAGTAACCAGGAGTCAGAAAGTCTCCCTCCTATTCACTCCTCAAACCAGCCCAGGGTTCTGCCATGTGAGTCAGACATGTTGATAAGGGATCCTGCCACACTCTGGTGTGCCGTTTTAGCTCACATTTGTATTAGATAAAACGTAGTATTTTTTAATTCACCGCACTCGGTAGAAAACTGGTCAATTAAGGCATGAAGATGAAATAAAGAATAGCAACGTGAGAAGCGAGAGTCAAGGTCTAAAGTCAGAGTGGAAACGGGAACCCATTTCAGCTGAGTAGGTGACAAAGATTTATGTTAGAAGGGAGGACACATCTCAGATTTCAGATGACAGAGGAGAACAGAGAAGAAACAAAGATCTGCTCTGCTCTCCCTCCAAAATGGCAGTGTCACAATTCAGTCAAAGCCCCTACCCATGACCTTTCGATCTCCAGTGACCTCCGGGGGTCAGCAAATGATGTAAAGTTCCAGGACCGTATTGTTGCGTACGGACTGTGGCCAGGGCCTTGGGGCACACATCTGAAAAAGCAAACCGACAGGAGAGAGAGAGAGGCATGGAGAGTGAGAGAAAGGGGGTTGTGTTGGCCACAAAATTAGCCAGAGTCTAAACTTCAATAGAGGAGGGTTCACTGATAAATATTTATGAATTTGGGAACACTTGCTGTGTTGTGGAAGACCAAGGGTTGTTTATGTGAGTTGAGTCTGTGGGTTAAGCAAAGGAGCTGCAAAGGAAAAATATAAGTTAAAACACAAAGCAGAAGACATGGGCTTTTTACATTGGCTATTTTAATGTAACTGGTGAAAGTCATTTCACTGGAGACATATTAGCAAAAGTATTCATTGCGTTAGGGACTCTTCATAGGGTGTGTGTTAACATATGCTGAATGTAACTGCACACAGAGAGCACACAAGATGAGGAAAACACTTGGACCCATAGCCGGTTTCCTCCAGAACAATAATTTCTCTAACACGAACCAGTCTCCTATAGCAATAGAACCCTTTCAGCCTGAGTTTCTCCCTCAAGTTAGTCCACCCACTCAAACTCCGCCTTCCTGCATCCCCTGTCTATTCTATACTTTCTCTTTGTCCTTCCCTTGCACTTGTCACTCCCTCTCCCTCACTCCCTCTCTCTCTCTCTCTCTCTCTCTCTCTCTCTCTCTCTCTCTCTCACTTCCCTCTCTTACTTTTTTCCTCTATTCTATTCTCTCCTCCTCCCTGTGTCTGACCTATGGGAGGAGCTCTATTGTCCGAAGTATCCCAGGGTGCACTGGGCCCCCCTTCAGGCAGCTTGTCATGTTAATGTGAGTGAATGGGATGGTAATGGGATGTTAATATCATGTGCTCTTTAACATATCATCAACAGTGCTGGAATCCCCAGTACCCTTCCTGCCCTTTTTTTTACACAATATCTTTTATTTTATTTCAAAGACTCCATGGTTACAGGAATGAAAGGTGCTCACTGAAATCTGAGAACAGAGAATCTGAGAATGTCTGGGGGAGGGGGTGGGTCGTCACTCTGTCACCCACTCTGAGGCACTCAAGTGTGTTTGTTAAATTCTTTCAGCATATCAGGCTTCATCAACACGATCAACATCCACATCCGTTCTCGGTGTCCTTTGGTCTCACAAAGTCAGAGATCAGTGACAAACACAGAACAAGAATGTCCTGTAAATGATGGTATATCACCAGACTGACGTGTGATTGTGCTGTCGGCTTGTTTTTGGTTATAGGTCTGATCTTTGGTAATTGAGCCCCAATAACGTTGTGTCACTGTCAAAATCAACTGGGTTTCTTTCAGCTGGTTGCATCACACAAAAAATTCAAATGTTGCTTGCAATTCCTTTAGTAGCTGATTGCCATACAACTGTACGTTCATTCAACATTCATGCCAGTTTGTTTAGCAAACAAATATCCACTCAATTCTCCCATGACAGGTTGGAATTGTAGAACCCAGATACAGTTGGAACTGTAGAAACCAGATACAGTTGGAATTGTAGAAACCAGATACAGTTGGAATTGTAGAAACCACATACAGTTGGAATTGTAGAAACCACATACAGTTGGAATTTCCAACAATTCAAACTTCTAATCAGCCATCAGAAATGGGTGCAAGGGAAGCCCAAACGTAAAATATTGTATTTGTCAAATATACTGTAAGTTATTGATGCTTGTGTTACAAAGGTGTAATTAAATTGTGAATGTAAATGCAACAACAATAAAACAAACAGGTATTAAAACAAACTTTTCTTTAAGTCCATCAGCAAAAGTGGTTGGTGGGAAATGATTGGCCAGGTGTTGCAGGGTTTTGAGCACACGTATACAGTACATTTGCAGTTTTATGAATTTGAGTTTGTTATAGCATACATACACTTGTATGCTATAGGCAACCAGCTGCATTGTGTGTTTACCCAACATTTTGGAATATAGCTGAGCATATTCACAGCCTTTCCTACTGAAAGCAATGATGCATTTATTTTTAGATTTTTCACATTCTACTCATCTTAAGTCATATTTTTATTTGTATATTAAATATAAAAAATTTTAACTTGTTTTAATACCTTCTACTCACTAACAGTAAAGTCAGTGGGTGAACCTCTTACCTGAAGTCACCTTTTTACAGAATATTTTCTTTAATTATTTTAACACCTGGATTTTGATGTAAATTGATAAGAAACATAAAACATTTTGTTAAAAGTTTCTAAACAAATCCAATCTGTTAGTAGTTTTGCTTCATGAACCTTTACTGGGTTGGCTGTTTAAGTTTAAATTATTTAAGTAGTCTCATTAACCAAAAATTCCTATGCCTGCAGTCATTCTGAATGGTTAAAAGCTTTATTTGTTGGTTATCTAAGCCTGGCCTTGATTCCACTGGGAATTACACATCACTTTACAAGCCACTGTTTAGGTTGCTGCAGTTATGTAGCAGCTGGGACAGGATTGTGAGTTTGCTGAACAAAATTACATGGAGTTTGATTCAAAGTGAAAATGAAAAGCAACCAGCTGCGATGAGATTGTGAGTTTGCTCAACAAAATGACATGGAGGTTGGTTTAACGTACAATGGAAAGGCAACCAGCTGTGATTAGCTTGTGAGCTTGCTTAACAATTGATCAATAAAGTAAACCCACAATCATATCAAAGCAGGTTGCCTTACAGTTTTACATTGAAACCAACAGGCAAGAACCTCCTGATGTTTTTGATACTATATGGCATTAACTTTTTTTACATTTACATTTAATCTCGACTTGAACGTTACTGTTGTCATTTCAGATTAAAAAGGAAGTACACAACCGTGTTTGAAATTCGATTTGATTTTGACCAATAAAACATTTGAAACAATACGGTTGACAAAAGCGACGCAGCCATTTTAACACAGATGTGTTTTTTCTCCCCAGAGCCACGCCTCCAAGTCTAAATCCTCCTGGGGCCTCCTGGGGCCTCCTGGGAACCTTCACAGACAGAGTGGCCGTCAGGGAATGAGGGAAAAGGGAGGCAGAGTCTGAATCATTCTGTCACGTCATCTTGTCTGAGTTGATCAACAGTATCCAATAACCACGCAAGACCTGTTGAGCAGCAGGAAAACACATCAACAGTCACGTCTGCAAGACAGATGCAGTCAGACCATTGCCTGGCAGTGTTGGAAAGCCAGTCCAAATGTATCTATCCACTACTAGCACTGGTGAAGCCGTCTCTGGTTATTGAAGACCTCCGAGTCAGTACAATTCAGTAGAAGTTTGTTTCCTTCAGCAATCTCAACCAGAAGCTTAGGAGTCCAGTGAGTATTTGATTTCACTCAGAATCCCTCTTCAAGCTGTATTGGTCCTGAGTTACACTCGATAGAATTACCCAAGCCTGCGCAGGATTTGCGTTTAAATCATGAAATTGCAGAAAGCCATAATCTATCTGAGATCTTTACGTTGGCTCATCTCTGACCGTCATTATGGGAATATTAGCTGTGAAATAGCTCCGTGGCTTAGAGGCCCGATCTCTCTCACATCTGGCAAACTTATCACAGAGACAATGGACAGCATACATCGCTGTCTGACACCAGATACAGAACAGGAAGCCAACAACTCTCATTAAATTACTAATATAACATTCACATAGATCCTACTGTATGTCAGTGACCAAGATAATATATTGTAAGGTCATATCCAAGCATATATATATATATATATATATATATATATATATATATAATGTGTGTGTGTGTGTGTGTGTGTGTGTGTGCGCGTGTATGTGTGTCAAAGGGGCCTGAAGAGGAGATGGAGTCACTGATATTGAGATAAAGAAAGAGAGAGAGAAAGAGAGGGGGGGTCAGTTAGAGAAGTGAGGCCTGGTTTTTCTCAACACCACTTTCTCTGGAATTTCGGAGGAAGGGAGGGTAATTGAGATGAAAAGATGTAACGAACAGAGAGAGAGAGGGAGAAAGAGAAAGGTTGAGAGAAAAGATAAAGAAGACGTGCTTCCTGGATGGAGGACCAAAGTTTAGAGCTATTAATTTGCACTGATCATTAAGTTTCCGTAGTATGAACGTAATCTGTTTGAGTAATATCAGCTGTAGCACATCACACTGATCACCATTATTTATACAGTATCTGTCCAACTACTAATTAGGCTAATCTTACATGGATTTGTGAATAAAACAAATTGGGAACGCTGAAAGTAATCAATGCTTGCTTGTTTTTGTGTGTGAGTGAGCGCTTGGGTTTGTGTGTCTGTGCATGTTCACGCCTGTGTGTGTGTGTGTATGTTTCAGGGAGCGAAAGGAGCTGGATAAATTAAACATGAGCCAGAGAGAACCCTGTGCAGCAGCCTTGGAATATAAATGTCTTCTGGTTGGCTTTTATCTTCTTTACTAGTGTTGTAGTGAGTAATAGATAGACTTCTCTCCAGAAACGGACCCGACTTCTCTGCCCCCACCCAACCCGCCCCCCAATTCAACACTGATTTCATCCGTTATTGCATCACTATTCCTCTTCTTTGGCTCCTCCCTGGCTGTTTGGTTTCGCACCGGTATTTCTCATATACCCACTGTGGACAAACACTACAGTGTCGCTGAACCAATGTGAGATCTGGATGGATGTTCACAGGTGGTAACTGAGAGAGGTACATCACAGAATGACCCGGATGGTCTTTGCAGCACCGTACATTCAGCGCAGTCTGCCGTCCCTGTCTAATGTATGCTTAAGTCAACAGCTGCAACCAACCCTGTGTTTATAAGAATCCACCATCTAGACATGGGCCGCAGCTAGCTTCAACAGAGCCAAACTCAAGAGCCTTTTAGTGCCGTGATTAATTCAAGATGGCTGCCTAACACACCACTTAGTTTACACAAGATTTGTAAAACATCCACTCAGACCCCCTGCCCTTCCTGCCCTCTGTACCCAACGCTCACTCACCTTTCCAAGAGGCAATATCGCCCATTTCTCTGTATGGGGTTCATGCATGAAGCGTCGTGTGTGTGTGAGTTTGGTCGTGTTTGTGTGTGTGTGTTTGCGCTTGTGCGAGTGTGCGTAAACGGGTTCATGCGTGGAGCAGCCATGCTTTATATTAGTCAGTAATAAATCATTCTGTCGTCGCCACTTTTTCCCGGGCCCTGCTTGTTCCCGTCTGCATCCCAAATGACACTGTATTCTCTGCAAAGTGCCCTACATTCTGCCAGGCCCCCGGTCAAAAGTAGTCAATTACTGAGGGCGTAGGGTTCCGTGTGGGACTCAGGGCCTGTTTTGGGGAGGAGATGTACACTCTTGCCCCTGTTCAACGGGGGCTCAGTAAACTGTAGAGGGATTTGAGCCACACTGTAAAAAGTAAATAGAAAAAAGGAAGAAAAAATGATGTTGATTCAACGTTCAGTTGTGAGACAACCAGCTGCGACAGGATCGACAGCATCTCTATTGAACCAACACATGTTGAAAAACATCATATATATATTTACAGTGCAACTCGCCACTTCCACATTCTCACTATCCCACTCCCACGAAGCGCGTACATATATATTTTTTAAATCTTCTACACTTTATCCTGTACGTCTGTGATGGTACTGAAGAATTGTGCTTGTGTGTTAACTGGAGAAAGAGCAATGGAAAGAAAAACAGAGAGACAAAGAAAGCCGCAAAGAAAGAGAAACGCAAATGTGGGATTGAGAGGGAGAGAGTTGGACAGATCTAGACCAGCCTGCTGCCTTAATACGCTTGATGATCCAGAGCCATCCACTCTGTTTCGCCTAAAAAGGTCCTTTGCGCCGTGGCGTGTTTTGGTTAGTGGCACGGTATGTTTACGTTCCCCGCACATCTCCAGCGGGTAAACAACGGCAGGGCTGTGAGATATCCAGGGGTCAGGCATGTCCTGCCGACAGCTAGCCTCTTGAGTTAACAAAACAACTGGGGAGAAAGTGACTGGAAGAGAACAGGAGATCGAGAGACTGAGGAGGGGGGGGGTGGGGGGGTGGAATTGGGGAGAGAGAAAGAAAGCCAGATCAAACCGCGAGAGAGGGAAAAGCTATGACTGCATCCCAACACAGAGTCTAATGGCATGACACCTCCTGTAAAAATGGCCCATCCCACACAGGGCTGATCAGCAGCATAAGGAGAAGCATTTGTGGACACGTCAGGAGTTAGATAAACCACGCGGGGGGGTGAAGAGGAGGCAGCGCTGGGTCAAAACATTCCAGATGTCCACTCGAGGGGCCTGACGAGGTCATCAGCAAGGAAGGGAGTGGCGTGACCCTGTGACCCCACATACCCCAGATCCCCCTGGCCACAGGTTGGTTCTGAAACAAGCTCCTGGCACCGGAGGAGAGAGAGAGAGAGAGACAGAGAGAGAGAGAGCGGGATGAGCAGGAAGGCAGAAATAACAGGGTGTTGTTTAAATTAGCTAATTAAAGGCAGAGTCCCCAACCCCCGTCCTCCCGCAGGGTACCTTGCTGGCTTCTACATCGGGGAATCCTAATGAAGGAAGGTAATATTTAGATCTCTGATTAGCCCAGAGCGTCTGGGATATTGTTACCACACAGGTGAAAAGAGAATCAGCGGTAAAATAGAAATGGATCTCTTGAGCAAGTCAAGGTAGTCTTTCTCCCCTCCAGAACGCCTCGGTGACAAAACAGAGTTTAAAGGGCCTCAATAGCAGCACAGAACGCCTGCGTTCCACCACCCGGGTCCATAGCAGATCCCGCTCTTGTGGACTGCGCGTTGACTCATCAACCTTACACGTTAATTTCTTTACTGTGATTGGTCAGTATCGACGACCTGACACGACTTCAGAAATGCAAAAGATTTATGTCTTGAGTCTGACTGAGCGGACTTGGGTTGCATCGGCTACGCTGACCACACCGCCTGGAAAGAATTCCATCTCACACCAAGGCTTCAGCCACAATTAATGGGCTACCCCACTGGCGTTATCTCAAGGGCCATGAAACTGATGACTATTCTCCAGATCTATTCGAGGGGGTTCAGAGTGAGACAGTTGTCTTGTGCATGAGGCATTTGGAGTAAATCTTCTCCCCCTGGTCTCCAAGCTCCAGGCTACTTCCTTTAGTTAAACCCTGGGTGACCCCTAACTCCATGCGGCACACTGCATGCTGTCAACTGAACACGCCGTCTAAATAGTTCACTGATGCCAAAACACTGGGAATTATTCCGGCTGTGGGAAGAACAGCAAATTTCAGTGCAAGATATGATGTGGCTATGATTGGCATAGCCTGAGGAACGTTTCCATGAAACCCTAAAGCAATTTCTCTGCAAATAATTTACAAGTATTATATAGTGTAATTGCTATCCCTGTACATTTTTGCCTTTTTATCTATATTTTGGTACATTTTATCACACAATATCAAGCGGTGTGGTTGTACTTGTATACACGATCACTGTTTCTTGGTATCCTCCTTGCATTGTATTGTATTTACAAACTTCTTTGCAATATCCATACATTTTATTTCATGCCAATAACATGATCAGAATTTGAATTTGAGAGAGAGATCAGTCAGACATCCTGGGAAAGAAAACGTGGTGGCTGTGATTTAACAACAGATCGCCCTTAATACTGACCAAGCACAACACTCCCAAAGACCTGTGTACCAATGCATTGCCTAAAGATTCACACCAGCTTCTATAGGCAGAGCGAGAGGGTGAGGGAGGAATAGAAAGTGGTAGCGGGGGAAAAGTGGGAGAGTTATACAGAGAGGGAGAAATCGAGATATATTGAGAGAGAGCGGGAGAGAGCGAGAGAATTCAAATTGACATTCCCTGTTTGGCCCTCTAGGCTCTGTTCAATTGATGTTGTGAGCTTGGTGTCTAATATACTCACCTCGCTGCCTCTCGGATTTGACAGGGAGAACGTGCTGCTGCTGTTCTCTTACTCTGATCTATTTTTAAAAGGCACTCCAGAGGTGCTTTTAATTTAATTAATGGAATACTGTAAATTAATCAATAACCGAACAGCATCAGCCATCGCTGACGAGATCTAAGGCATGATTAATTGATTGATGGGTTGGTTTTGCGAAGACGTCTTGCTGAGATGGAACCCTGGGATAACTTGCACTGTAGACAGCATTGCATAATTCCTTATTAAAGTTTTCTGGCTGTGAAACTCCAGTTAGTGTTCAGTTCGTATGAACGTGATCCATTCATTCCATGAAACGGCTACATGTAGTTTCAGTTAACTGTTATTCCAAACTGCGTACAGTTGTGGTTGTATACGCCGGTTGGAATTTGAACATACTGCCTCAACTAGGCACAGGAGCAACTGCAAGCATGCTCTGACACACCGAATGTTGCTCGACGAGAGACATAAGCACACTCGCCAAACATGTGCCGTCTACGCTTCAAAACTGAGCAGGGTGAAATTCACTCTCGCTTGTTGGCAAAAAACACCACGGATATGGGACGCCAAAATGGAGAGGGAGACCACCTACTTGGGTTGCATGGCAGCCACACGGCACAGTGTTGAGTATGACACACTGCTGACAGGAAAGTAGAGCAGAAACAGAGCTCTGAGGAAACCCATCAGTTGGAGCCTGCGTCCCAGACAAACCCCTATCGCTTGCACGGCTCAGGTCAAACAAAGTGTGCTATTTGGGACACACCTCTGGAGCCTGGCAGCATAGGAGCTATATATTTTTGTAATGGTCTTCGCACTGCAATAAAGACAGATTATTCGCCACACCCATCCCACGGCCTGGTTGTTCAGCACACGCTTTCGTCCCAGAGATATTAGTCTATGATGACTCTATTGCATGTAGAATGGAGTTGTGCTTTCTGAGGTAACTGTGCTCTCACCGCTACTGTACAGTAGGGTTATTTGACCGTTTGCTGCCCCCCCGTCACCCTGGAAGGTTCTCGCCATTCTCCCTTTGACCTTGCTCGTCACCAAGCTGTTTTCACGTCTAAGCACTGCCACGGACTGGATGTTTTTTGTTTGTCTAACCCTTCTCCGGAAAGCCCTAGAAAATGTCCTGTGTGAAAAGCCCTGGAGGTCTTGAGACCGGGACGTCTGGCCCTGACGAGCCTGGCACGCTCAGTGTCACTTAGGTCACTCAATCAAATATTAACTGAATGCCTCAATGCCTGCTGGGACATGGCCACTGGCTCAGTCGGTAGTCAATTTTGGCAAAACCAGGCTCCTGCGTTACTAGGATTAAAAAAAGTATAAAAATGTATCCACTCACCACTGAATGTCTGTCTGGATAAGAGTGTCTGCAAAACGACTTAAGAAGTCATTGTAAATGGCCACATTAATCATCATCTGTGGCAGCAGTCCATTTTTGCGAACGGGGTGGTGTAGCGGTAAGGGCCCAAGAACTTTTGAAGAGTCATCTAAGTTTGCCAAAATCTCCCTGTCGAGCTGTTACCTTCCTCGATGCGCCTGCAAGCCACTGTGTATGAGCTGAGACTGATTGTGGGAGGAGGAGGAATGAGCAAATGGCTACCTCAGTTATAGTTTGTCTTCCCATAGCTATTGGCAGATTAATACATTTTACACTGGCTACCTCATGAAAAGATGCCTGGACCGTGGTGAGGGGATCTCATCTCTTGGTACATGCTAATGTGAACTGAAACATTATGTAAATGATTCACAAGGACTATGAGGCCCATTTCCCTGTAGTTGACTCTCCTGTCCTTCCAGTCAGTTAAAAGGTTAACCGGTGAACAAACTCCCATTAGGTTGACTTTAAACAGTGCGGATCAGCATGCTTTCCCAACGAGGCCCTTCTAATGCAGATAAGAACGAGTCACAGAGACTGCATGGGTACAGTTATTCATAGCAGATGGAGATTGGGGTGAAGATCTATAATGTGGTTTACGTAGTAGGGAACAGTGCTAGTCTTTAGGCTAGTAGGGCCCATTGAGAAACAGCAGTGACAGTTAGGTTATAAACACACACATATGCAGTCACGCACATGCGCACGCACACACACACACACACACACACACACACACACACACTCACACAGTACAGAGCTCCCTCTTTTTAATCGCAGCTTGCTTTCAGCCCCCAGTCAAAAACATTCCCATATGGCTTGTTGCTGCTGCATGGATTCAGAGGGAAGGTATAAATACATAGCTGTATTTACCGACCTCGGGGCTTGTGTTCCGCTGGTCCCTCTGAGGGGAACAGAGGGAGAAGGCGAAGAGAGGAGTGGGAGGGGGGTGGGGAATGTACTGTATGGCTTTCTCTGCACTGGGAGCCTCAACTGAAAAACAGAATGGAGAAGAAAGAAGGTGAGACAGAAAGAGAGAGAGAGAGAGAGCAAGAGCAGCAAATCCATATGATGAATGGAAAACATCAAGGCATTTCATCCCCATCAGCTCCTCCAACACAACGGACCACCATCTTTACAGAACCATGACGACACCAAAAATCTTTGTGAAAAATAAAATGTATATTTTTTTTGGAAAGATTTTCGGCAAAAAAAATTTTTTATATGGTGTTACAACATAAAGTTTGTGTAACCACTCCTTGTTGTGTCACGAGCATGCATGTTCATCTCGAACCTCACATACAACTGAAAAAATTATTGCATTTTATTAATGATTTATGGCACAAATCTAAAACATACCTATCGTTGATTTCATGAGAAAAAAATGGCTCAGCCACCTAACATATACAGCTTCTTCAGTCCCCATTACAAGATGATTTACCAGAAATACATTTTGAAATAAACTACACCATAAATACGTCTTTTATTACTCTACTTTGTCACAGCCATGACTCAAGGCCTTAACCCTGGATTATTTCCTGACAAACAAAATCAGATATAGGGCCTGCAATAAGATGTAGAGTATATTAGGCTAATGGCCTAATGTTATTTTTCAACGCATAATGTTTATGTTTGAATGTCTAATAAATTACCCACGTTGTGGTAAATTCTTGTATTCAGTTAAACCATTTTAGAAATGTAATTTAGTAACAATTTTAAATGTGAGTTGGAGACCGAATATTCAAGAATGTCTGTGACTACTCCCGGCAAAGTAACATGTTGTAAATGTAAACGTTTATCCTGCTTTAGGCCTACTCTGTAGCAAGTCTACTCTACCAAGACTGGACAAAACTCCACCCTCCTCGCTTCAGTCCAATCAATTACGAGACGTGAGAAAACAAATCATTCAATTGGTGGAGAAAGTGTGGTTTCAAGGCGCCCCCGAAAATACGCCTGAGTAGTGAGCGATGGGCTCCTAGAAACGGATCAAACTCAGTTGAGTGTGTGGAACCAATCTTCGAACTTGCAAGTTTATCCAGCAAGGCAGATCACAGTTCTAACGGTGTGGAAAGAATTAGTTTCCGGAGTAGCCCAGTAGACGTTTTTAATAGCTTTGCCTATTTCTTCTCATTTGAGCCGAGAAAAACGTAGTAAACTAGCCTAATGCGCCCGGAGCTGAACACTGACTGAGTTGTTGGAAAGTGAGATGGAAAAACACGAGGATTTATGGACTTCAACTTTGCAGCAACCTAATGTGATCTAACAAGGACTTTGGGGAATCGGCAAGGAATAACGAATTCGCATTGTGATAGGCATACATTTGTTTAAATAACGAAGAAGCAGGTCAGTAAAATAGATCTACAAAATTACAATAGTCTTTAATGAAATGTTCCATGTTTCAGTTGTTTGATTGTAATATTCTATCTCTCCAACAATCCTCCATTTTCTTCGAGAGTTCCATGAACATTAGAATACGGAATGTGGTGGGAGAGCTACCGAGGCCATTTAGCAAACATTTAAATGTGTTTCTACTTAAGTCGATTCCCTTTTGATATCAATGTACTAGGATAAGACATTTCAACGTTTTTGTGGACTGAAATAGATTTTGTTTTTTGGAGCTTATCTCGTCTCCGGGGTAACATTCTTTGACACTTTTTTTCTTCTGAACACAGGGGCTGCTATCATGGCGGTAAGGAGAACCTGGGGGTGGATTTGGATAACGGGCTTTGCGCTGGTCACTCTGTCCCTTTTGCTGGAGCCGTGCACCGGCCAGTATCATAGCGAGAAAGGCATTTCTATACCTGAACATGGTTTTTGTCAGCCAATTTCCATCCCGCTATGCACGGACATTGCATATAATCAAACCATCATGCCGAATCTCTTGGGACACACAAACCAGGAGGATGCGGGTTTGGAAGTCCATCAGTTTTACCCGCTCGTGAAGGTCCAGTGTTCTATGGACCTCAAGTTCTTCCTGTGTTCCATGTACGCGCCGGTGTGCACCGTTCTAGAACAAGCCATCCCCCCATGCCGATCACTGTGCGAGCGCGCACGCCATGGCTGCGAGGCGCTCATGAACAAGTTCGGGTTTCAGTGGCCAGAGAGACTCCGGTGCGAGAATTTCCCCGTGCACGGCGCTGGGGAGATCTGCGTGGGTCAGAACACCTCAGACACGGACATCGCTACTTCGGACCCACCTCCCTTCCCGCCTGAGCTCATGACCTTACCCCCTCACCTGGTCCGCCCTGCAGCCCAGCCATTCTCCTGTCCCCTCCAACTTCAGGTCCCGGGCTACCTCAACTACAAATTCATGGGTGTGAACGACTGTGGTGCCCCATGCGAGTCCACCAAGCCCAATGGGCTGATGTATTTTCGCGAGGAGGAACTTAAATTTGGCAAACTCTGGGTGGGCATCTGGTCTATCCTGTGCTGTGTGAGTACACTGTTCACCGTGCTCACATACTTGGTGGACATGAGGAGGTTCCGTTACCCGGAGAGACCCATCATCTTCCTCTCGGGCTGCTACTTCATGGTGGCGGTGGCCTACACAGCCGGCTTCTTCCTGGAAGATAAGGTCGTCTGCATAGACAAGTTTAAAGACGACGGTTACAAGACGGTGGCCCAGGGCACAAAGAAAGAGGGCTGCACCATCCTCTTCATGATCCTCTACTTTTTCGGCATGGCCAGCTCCATCTGGTGGGTCATCCTGTCCCTGACCTGGTTCCTGTCCGCCGGGATGAAGTGGGGTCACGAGGCCATTGAGGCTAACTCCCAGTACTTCCACCTGGCAGCTTGGGCGGTACCAGCAGTGAAGACCATCACTATTCTGGCCATGGGGCAGGTGGATGGGGACCTCCTCACAGGGGTGTGCTATGTGGGGATCTACAATGTGGACTCGCTACGAGGATTCGTCCTGGCCCCCCTGTTTGTTTACCTCTTCATCGGAACTTCCTTCCTGCTGGCCGGCTTCGTGTCCCTGTTCCGGATCAGAACCATCATGAAGCACGATGGCACCAAGACTGAGAAACTGGAGAAGCTGATGGTGAGAATAGGGGTGTTCAGTGTCCTGTACACAGTCCCGGCCACCATCGTCATCGCCTGCTACTTCTACGAACAAGCCTTCCGCGACCACTGGGAGAAGACCTGGCACATGCAGACGTGCAAGCGTTTTGCCGTGCCGTGCCCGACCAACAACTTTGCACCAATGACTCCGGACTTCACCGTGTTCATGATCAAGTACCTGATGACGATGATTGTGGGAATCACATCCGGGTTCTGGATCTGGTCCGGGAAGACGTTACAGAGCTGGTGTAGGTTTTACAAACGTCTCAGCAACAACAACCAAGGAGAGACGACGGTATGAACATTTTAAATCAGCATTTGGAGGAGTAATATGTCGTTTTCTTTTATAAAACTTGACCTAGCATATCCCAACTCCTATGGGACATTTGAACTCTGGCAAAACTGCTTCTGACTTTTGAGAATGTCCCTCCTGACAGACCGATGAGCCACTGACAGGGCCTGTTCATGTAATTTTTTTTTGGAGCGGTTTGACGTTTCCGTTACCCTGATTTTCAAATAGCAAATGAACATTTTATAACCTCATTTAAACATGACTTTTGAACCACATTGTGCAACAGTGATTTCGTCGTGGCAAAGAATTTGTTTTTCGCCATGAACTTTTCATATTTCAAAAATGTTTTTCAGCTATTTTATATAACGGAGTGAGTTTGTCAACCAAAGAAGAACTAGGATACAGAACTAATGTCTGACAAGACCAATGTGTCTTATGTTTTTCGCTGGTTAGGTTGACAGGAATGTTTTTTGGAATCACTGTGTTTTGCTAGTTCTTCTGTACTACTCTTAATGTAAAATGTTTTGCTAAGTGAGGCTGGTGTAACTTTTAGACTAACTTGAAAGCATCTCAGTAAAACAATCATCATGGTTCAGACAAAGGTAGCCGACACACTTGCTTTTTGTGTTGGATTACGTGTCTGCGTGCGTGCTTGTGTGTGTGTGTGTGTGTGTGTGTGTGTGTGTGTTTGTGTGAGTGCGTGCGTGCGTGTGTGAGTGTGTCTGTGTCTCACACGGCTCCCTTTTACTCATCTAGTGCCCTACGTTTGACCAGAGGCCTATGGTGACTCTGTCCACTACGTAGAGAATAGGGAGTCATTAGGGATATAATCTAGCTTTAAGATGTTGCTATTAAATTGCCACGTTACAGGTCACATTGTAAATATACACTTTTTTTTTTTTTTTTTTAAACATATGTATTTATAATTATAACCCCGATGTTTCTACTTGATGTTTCTTAATGCAATATGGCTTGTATCTGTACAGTTTCACAGAATAAAATGATACCTTTTTTTTTCTTCTGTCCCTCTTTATGTCATTGCTGTTTGTTGGAGATGCTTTTTGCTTGTTGAAAGCCTGAAACAAGGCAAAGTAAAACTTGCAATGTGTTAAATAAAGATTCCACATCTGTCTCGCCAGTGTTTGAAGTTTTAAATTCAAAACCCCAATTACCCGTAAGTTCTGCATGCACAAGGATACCTGTAATGTGGGAAACGTCACTGTTGTACTGAATGTGGCTATTTTGTTTTTCTTGTGATCTCAGATTCTACCCTCCAGGTTCTTCCACTCAACCTGCTTAGCTGTGGAACACTGCCTCCAATGCCCCTAGGTGTCAAGTCGATAGTGTATCAGTGAGAGATGAATAAAGACTGGTTTCTGTGTAGAAAAGTAAACAGCATGATGACTTAAAGGAAGGGTACAGACAAGACCGGCAGTGAAAAGATTTGCCCCTACAGCTTACCAACAGGAAACTTCAACAGCAGACCTTTCTGTTGTAATGTGATAGCCCTTCATTTTTCCTATCTCCTATTCGTAGTTCCCCTCTCGCCCCTTTTGTTTTGGTTGTGCCGTACATAGGGCGGAATGTAAGAAAAGCATTTAGGCGGCAATGAACATTTGATGCATCAAGCGGAGAATGTGATCATGTGGAACACAAATAATGTAAAAAAAGACTATCGCTGTCATTGTGTTATGGTCAAAAGTCATCACAGAGAGACAGATCAACAAGAGACATCATCATCGCCAATCACAGTACAATGGATTTTTGTTTTTTTGCAGCTTAACCAGAAAGAGATAAAGCCAATTAAAGGTGATTACCTGTTGCTATGTTTCCATGATTTATACTGAGGTAAGGGCTCAATGTTGGGGGTGTGGATCCACAAAAACGATGAACTTTCACTGTTCCGTAAGCACAATAGTAAAAGTCTGTACAGGATATGTTGTAACTGAGTTGATATACTGTATATATTTCTGAGACATGTTCACACACACACCCACCCATCCCCTCCCCCGGCCTCCTGACTGGCCCACATCTGGTAGTGTTTTACCACTGTGAGGTATCCCAGGCTCGGAAACCCGATCTCCTCCAGGCAGTCTTAACCCTGAGCCTGGACCCTGGAGACCAGTGTACACACACACACACACACACACTTTACTGACCTAACCCTGAGCCCCCCCAATATGCTTTCTGTCCCTCTATGTCTGTCCTCTCTGCTCTCTTTTATTCTCTCTTCTTGCAGTGTCTGCTTTGTTTTTCCTTGTCCTGTCACTGGTCACTGAATCTGCATTCCCTACCTCCTGCACTCTTCTTTTCCCACTACCTCTTTCCCCTCCTCCCTTCAACTTCCACACCTTACTCCCTTCCTTGGGCCTCCCCTGAAATCAGACTCTTTTCAAATAAATATTCTCTGTGCACAGCGATGAACGCTACAGGAACCTCCGTCTATGTGGTCGTGTGCTTGGCCTTTCTCCTTCAAATAGGCAGATGTGTAAAATGTCTAATTAAAAAACTGAATTGCAGGAGTGAAGGTGATATACGTTGACCGTCATTCATGTGTACATGCACGGCTGCCCAACCCTGTTCCTGGAGATCTGCTGTCTTGCAGGTTTTTTCTCCAAACCCATTTGTGACTAATCTGATAAAGCTTTTCATTCAGCTAATTATTAGAATCTGATGTGTAAATCAGAGCTTGAGAGAAAACCTGCAGGACAGTAGATCTCCAGGAATAAAGTTGGACAACCCTGGTTTATCACAACTGTTTTTTTAACGCTATACAATCAGGCTTTTCCATTGTCCCAAGACCTTGAATGGAAGCATAGTTAATCCCCTTTGCGTGTGACCAAGTAGATGCAGGCCCTCAACTCCTTGAGGGTAAAATGTGTTTTTTGTTTCTACCTGGTAGTAAATTGCACTCACCTGGTGTCCCAGGTCTGAACCAGTGCCTAATTAGGACAAGATGAAAAACAGAGGTTTTGGACCTCCAGGGGCAGAGTTGAATAGCGCTGCTGTACATGGTCAAAGTTGTTTTCATAATGTATTGTGGAATGTGAGATGTCAAATGAATGTGAGCACTCGCTCAGTCACTCCTTGTCATAAACACCCCAAGAGCGCCCTCTTTTGGATGCCAACCTGCAGTTCAGCTTAACAACAGTCCCCTTTGTCTGATCTGTCAAGGCATATACACACCCGCACCAGAGCTGGAAAGCATCACTACAGTGCCGTTTGTATTGAAACTTTTATTAAAAAGAAGAAAAAATAGCATCCTATTGCTTCAAACCACCCGGATCAATGTCTCCATTAATAGGAGCCATTTGTTGCATTGACATCAATACTATGTGTGTGGATACTGTTGTGGTGCGAAACAGCAAGACTTCCTATCTTGGCATAGAGACACACAAACACGAAACACTCATTTAAATCCAAGAAGAAGCCAGAGATTACACAGAGTAAAGCTGTAACGTATAACTGACTTGACCTGAATTATTTGAATATTACAATTCAAATGCAGAACTAAAAACAACAATTTTGAACACAGATAAAGAAACAATACACAAAATTGGATACAAAATATACACGTTAATCACATTCAGCAATATTATTTAAAAAACATTTCATACTTTTTTATATTAGACCAGATCCATCAACAATAAGATTGTATAACTTCTTAAAACAATGATTTAGCATTTAAAGATAGCATATTCCAACCTTGTGTATGAAAGAGACATGTCTAGCAGATTCTGAGAATGTGACCGAGATATTCATTAGGGGAAGTTGAACAAATCTGATTAACAGAGAAGCAAATACATCACAGATTCTGAAAAAAGAGCAGTATGGAGAAGAGGAATTGGGGTGAAAATGACAACATTTTTATCAGACAAAACATCTCTGTGGCACAAATAAAATCGGTACACAGTCAGTGACATACAACTGATATACAGCCCACATCAGACAGCTTTGGCCAGAATCCACTCAAGAACAGCCCCTGAATGTGTCATCTCTCAACATGGAAAATTTGACTACAACACTATTCACACTACAATATTAACCTGTATTGCAAATGAGGGAGTAAACTATTATGTGTTGACGAGCTATAAAACAAAAGAATCAACTGAATCTATCCCTTTTCCTATTGTTTTTGCCCATACACATGGAAGCCCCAATACAGTTTGCGTGATCCAGATGGTTTGAAACACAAAAGCAAAATACATTTAAAAAATAATAATAAAAAATGAGAAAATAAAGCAAGTCTAATCATTCCAAAGCCCACCAGTCTGTTCCTGATACACTTCAATGACATCCTCATCTTCCATTCCAAGCTAGGGAGGGAGATGGAAAACAAAGAAAGTAAGGCAAGGTTGTGAGAAAAAGCATTTCTGAAAGCCTGTTAAAGGCTCACAGAAAACACACTTAACTTGCACAATAGGCTATTTAAATGAGTAGATAGGAGACACATATGTACAAAAAAGTGCTTGAATAGCCTGGGTGGCTGTCGGCTCATGTGTGGTATGGCAATACAAAGCATGGTTTAGCTGGAGAAGAGGACTGGTGGGGAGGAAATGGGTTGGTATACCTCTTTGGGGGTTTGGTTGTCTGAGATTCTCTGTCCTTCAAAAAGAAACCGTAGAGAGTTCATGGGTACACCCTTCAGTAAGGAAACACATGGCTGCATTAGATACTGGGAAAACAACATGAACCCTAAACCCAAACTCGGTCAAAACCTGATAACACAGGGACAATGGCTTGGCTTAAAAACAGAAACTTGGTAATACCACCATACCTGTCTTTGGCTGTAAGATTCCTTTAGCTTTTTTAGATGTGTCGTCATCTTCACTTTGAAATGAATTTCGCTGTTGTCCTGAAAGGGAAATGTCACTTGGTCTACATACATTACAGCTCAACTACAGTGGGGCTTTAGCTTACTTTCAGCCAATAGTTGTGAAAGTAATAATAATTTGGCAGTAGCCTTTGTTAATCATTCCAAACATGTCAAAGGTGTATTATACACGTGTGATATTTATTTTGCCTATCCCACTATCTGAGACAGACCCAGTGGATCAGCCATTATTCATGGCGAAGCTGCTGCCACAATGACGCCCATAAGCCAAAACACCATGTTGGTTTTTCTGGTCATTTTTGTGCTGTCACCCATTATGTACATGTTAGGACCTGTCTAAAATTGGTGTAAGAATGTAATTTGAATCAAACCACAAAAATGTGCTGTCTTTGAAATCCCAGAGTGCACCTTTAACTGGTGAAACTCAGTCTTGTGGGTTACTAGTACTGGACTATGATGCCAGATGATTGTAGGAGAATCTCCATTAAAAAAATGCTTTTTAACTCAGGACATGGCTTTCCTGCTGTCATTTCTGACTTGCACATATAAGAAAAAAAAAAAACACTGACTGTAATGGCTTCGAGGGGTCAATATGTCTGCAGAATATCTTACCTGGCCAATAACCTTCAGTTTAATGTACTCTCCATCCTTCTTCTCACCTCCATCTCCGCTTGAGGGTTTTGTCTCCTGGAATTTAAAGAGGGAGTAATATATACGTAAAAATGTTTACTCCGGAAGAAATGTATCCCATGTGCTGTACATACTAAATCTTACGTTAAAACAACATTTAGCCATTCCACTGTACTTTCAACCTGTATCCTTTCCAAGCTGCCACAGAGAATAAGTTGAATCAAATACGTGGTGCATCCGAATGGAGAGCTATGTTACAGATACATTTCTCCAATTTTGCGAAACTAAGACCTAATACTAGACCGTTGTTGCACAGGGGCACTTCTTTCGATAGTGTATCTAACTAGCATAGCTAGTAGCAAACACTGTTAAATCTTGGCCCACATTATAGCGGATAGCCTGCTAGCTAGCATAGCAGAACCCGTCTCTTCATTCGATTTATAAACTAGCAAGAGGTCAGTTGAAGAGTGCCACTTACCGTATCTGACATGGTATTGTTCTGAATAAGATGTTTATTTTATTCCACAGAACGTTTGGTTGAAAACACTACCTGATCCCTGCTGTTTTGAGAAGCAGGCACCATGAATAAATTGACCAGGAAGTGAATAGCTGTTTTTCAAAGTAAGAGTATTTTGACTTTTGTACTTCGGCCAGTGCATTAACGCATTACTTGCATATCCCTGGAGAGATTAATATGTATGTGTTTATATTTACCTTATTATCCTTATTGTATTTTCCTCATTGCTTAATTATAAAAAGGGTGGTTTGGAATTCCAATTGGCTGACAGCCATGGTATGAGACCTCTCACCATATTGTTACTGTTCTAATTGCGTTGATAACCGGTAAGGTAAAAAGCTCTTAGCCATGGTATATTGCCTATGTGCCCCTTTGTGCGTTATTGCTTACCTATACCGTTATCAGCATTCCGGATAGATTCCAACCCTTTTATAACTTATCAATAACGAATGAGGACGTGTGGTACATTTCCAATAGAGCACAGCTTAGAGCTGTTCTATGCACAAGGCATTGCGGAGTGCTTGAACATAGCCCTAGCCCTGGCTTAGCCATTGGCAATATCTCAATCTCCCGAGATGCCTTATTGCAGATATAAACAGTTTTCCAACGCCAATTAGTGCAGTGATGTTCAGACCCGCGGTATACAATCTCTTATATCACGGATATTAGCCAATCAGCATTCAGGATACAAATAACCCGGTTTACCATGTTTTGTATATCGCACCTTCATCACAGCAATGACCTTTGCCATGGTTACACCTCCACAAATCCAAGATGGAGGGACGACTGCCTTCCAAATGTTATATCTAACTTCTAACATCCATGCTGTCTCGTTTTGGCTTTACAACACTTCAGCTGTCCTGCAATGGAGAATGGGCAGAATTGTCACCTGCTTTTTATTATAAATATATATTTGTGTTCCCCAGAGAGGGCGATTGGCTTAAAGCTGCTGTCTCTACACGACCTACACACTTCCAGGATGCGGATGCGAGCAGCAATTAATCGGACTGATCCCTCTCACCCTGGAAATGAACTATTCAGAGCTCTCCCCTCTGGCAGAAGGCTGAGATCTATTAGGGCCACAAGAAAAGCCCAGAAGCAAAGTGACTATAGTCGGTTCCCTACATACACACACACACACAAACCTTAACAGTATAGACCCGCCCCGCCCCACAAACACACAACCCTCCACTGGACAAATATATTACCCCTTCCCACATAAACACACGTCCCTCAACTGGACAAAATCTTGCGCCTTACATATACTTTTGACTTACTGTTTAGTTATTTCTTAATGCACAGTCTACTTTTTAATTAACAGTCCACTGTTCTTATTTGGTTATTTTCCTTATTCCTTTTGTATAAATTGTTGCACCAACGGCAAGAACAAATTCATTGTTTGCTGTGAAACTTGGCAATAAAACTATTTCTGATTATGATAACATTTGAAATGAAAAAGGAATAACGTGTGCTGCCTTTGATTAATTTAGTGTATACATTTTTACAGTCAAGTCGGCCCACCACATATTGTGATGACGAGACCATGCGCGCACGCACATTTCTGACATCACCAAATTTGTGTTGTGGTTGGACTCTTCCAACTAGGTTTGCTGGGGGAAATATTGCATATTGCAGCTAAGCTGTGTTGGAAGGATCATTTTCATGTTGCTAGCTATCTATGAAAAACGGACAGACGTGTGGATTACGTTTTCGTCAAGGGATAGATTTTGGAAAGCTTCTTTTAATTTGGTCACGTCATTATTGTTCATTTTCACGTCGAATAACATATTGCACAAGCGTCTGTTCTCTTGGCCTGGCACTTGGGGCCTTGGACTCAAGTAAAGTTCGAAGCGGACTCAAAACTTCTGCTTTCTGAAAGACAGTTATCCGCGGGGCCGGGGCTCTTGTCGCTGGCCCTGTGGATGAGGAAGTGAACATACAGAATCCACCCAGGTAAATAAGATACCTTATATTCTAGGTTTACCAATGCAATTTGTGGTTGACGAATTGCTGTACGTGATATTTGTGGCTCACGTCACGTAGTTAATGTGCTAGCTAGTTAGCAAACAAGCGAATAGAGGAAATTGTTAGCCAACTACTGACTGTTCGCTAGCTAGCTCGACAACTTTTCTGATTTCAATCAGATGTTCGCTATACTCGGTAGTTATTGCTGTTTGTTTACACGTTTTTTGTGTCATTGTTAATCAATCTTATCTGATAGCCTGCTAACACAACGTAAGCCCATTACAGTATATTGTTAATGTGTTAGCCAGCTACCTAACATGTTAGCTTCCTAGCTAGCTGTCATCGTCTGTAATGTCTGCAACCTTAACTAGCAGACTCATTAGCCGAAAGTGCAAGCTGAGTAATGATTTGGAGCACAGAGTCCGATATCTAATAACATTGTGAATATATTCGAATGTTAAAATTATGTTACGTATGCTTACATCGCTAGCTTATTTGAATGACATCCTCAATGTGTACAATATTTAGCCACCAGTTTAGTCTGAATCTTGTTACATATGCTTAAATCTTAGTGAGTCAATAATAAATGTTTTGATGTTTGCAATACTCTGATTTTATAGGAGAAAGGAACCCTTTTGATGGGAGAATCCTCTACCCTGGACTCCTGGGTGAATCGACGCGTCAAGATGATGAGTACGTGATCATCCTTTCCCAACAAACACAGTAGTATTTGCAATGTGAACTGTATTATGCTGGAATTTGCATTTGAGTCATTTGGCAGACACTTATACAGTGGGCTATGTGGTTAGCAGGGTAGATTGAACGCCAGACTGGCTGCTGTGTTTTAGATTCAACAGTGAGTGGCAGTGGTCCAGGTGAGTGCCTGAAATAGGACAAGCACTGCTTTCTGTGTGTACTCTATGGACGCCACAGTGCATCAACACACAAAAGCACATCACTTAGATATTTGTGGAGAACTACAGGGTGTTGTCTAGGTTGACGCCAAGGTTATTTGCACTCATGGTGGGTCACATTGGATTCTTCAATTGATAATGAGATTTCACGGCGTGGACTGGCCTTAACCAGCTTGAGATGCAGGAATGTACTCTTGGGGGAGATCAGAAAAGTAGTTGTCATTGTCGTAGCAGAAGCGCAGAAGACCATGAGAGGATTTGACTGAGTAAAGTGACTCTGTGGAGATAAAATCATAAGGCCAACAAATAAGTCCTGCACACTAGTACCCAGAGAACCGCTCAGAGTCAGCTTGGACAGCTTGAGGAGCCTCTGTGACGGAGAGCATTCTCAGATGAGTGACCTGTCTTAAAGCCTAACTGCTTTCGATCAGAGAATTGTTCAGACGGAGAATGAGAGTCGATCAGGTATGGCACACCTAAGCGGTATGGAAAGACTGGATATGCCGACATGTGTTTTTTAAGTTTATGGTTTTCTTCAGAAGAAGATTCTGACTCTGGTCTTCTTGAAGTCTAAGGGGATGATGTCAGCCATTCAGGGATGTTTTGAAAGAAGGAAGTGAGAAATTGGAAAAGGGGATGTGGTCAAGTGTGCTATTTGTCACGCGGCAAGACATTTACAATTTGCAAGCTATCTTCTGTAGATAAGGAGGGGGATGTGATTAGAACGTGTGTGTGTGTGTGTGTGTGTGTGTGTGTGTGTGTGTGGGTGTGGGTGTGGGTGTGGGTGTGTGGGTGTGTGGGTGTGTGGGTGTGTGGGTGTGTGGGTGTGTGGGTGTGTGTGGCACCAGTGGGCTCAATTGACTAAGGGGGCGAATGTCAGCTTTTTTTGGAAACCGTCTGATATTAGTGTGACTTTCCTTTTCTGTTGCTAAGCTTTCCCCATGCACTTGACAGATGAACAGGAGGCGCTGAACTCCATCATGCAGGACCTGGCCGAACTGCACCGCTCCAGCCGCCCAGCCATGACCCTAGCTGACCTCGGCAAACCCAAGCCTTCCTCACCCAAAAATCAGGTCTTGTGAAACTCTGTCACGCTACCAAGTATCACTGACCCCAGTGTAGTAAGCTCCCTTTGCAGGAAACATTTATTTCCAACTACTTCTTTAAGATGGCCCTTTGTGTGTTCACACAGAATGATGTGCGAGTAAAGTTTGAGTTCAAGGGGGAGAAGAGGATCTTGCAGTTCTCACGGCCGGTCAGCCTGGATGACCTGGGGAACAAAGCCAAGGTGGCCTTCGGTCAAGCCCTGGACCTGCATTACACCAACAACGAGGTACTTAACCGTAGGCTAAAGTCGTCCCCCGTTTCGGGGTCTCTCTGGCTATCATAACGACCAAAAGCAATGCACCCGAAATGTGTGGCTGAAAGGAGGAAGTCGGAGACCTATGTGCTCAATGCTCCTCCCCCATTCCCAGATGGTGATTCCCCTGACCACTCAGGATGACCTGGACAAGGCCGTGGAGCTACTGGATCGCAGCGTCCACATGAAGAGTCTGAAGATCCTCCTGACCCGCCGGGCCTCCTCTCAGGTAAGTCCTGGACCAGGCTGTTCAGTCCCGTTAGATGCCCGTTGAGGCTGTAAAGATGTTCATGGAAATCAGCCCAAATATCAGAACTTTCATGAAAACAACATGTAGAATACACCCAGGGGAAAATATGGTGAATTTTGTTATTTGATCCTCAGCAAAATGGTCTACATTTTGGCTTTTCAATTGCATATGTATTTTACCCATTCCAGGTGTAAAAGTTGGCATACAGTGTTTATATTAAGATCCACCATAATGTATGTTCATGTCATTGTTCTCAAATACGCTCCATGATGGCCAAAAAACGAATACCATTTTGTCTTTTCAGTTCATACCCAGAAGTCATACCAAAGTTTTATTTGATTTCTCTAAGATATATTGTCATTATTTTTAAGCTGTATTGAAAAAAACATTTTTTTTTTACTGAAAGTGCAGGGCCATGGACCATCCTAGCCCTCCTTTCTTGCTTTGAAAAGAGACTTTTTGCAGAACAAACATTGTACCTTTCATTTCTACTCGTAGACCTCCACCTCAGGCATGGATCTACTGCCTCCACTTGAAGACCTGGACAATACACGCTTCAGGGCAACAGACAAGAGAAGTATGCTTGCTTTGATAGTTGGGTTCTGTACTCTCGTGGTTTCACTGAGTGTTTGTCTTTGCCATCTAGTTGTCCATTCAGTAAATAACTTCTTTTTTTTTTTTTGCTCATTTGGTTAATTCTCCAAACCACTTTGCTCTGAGGCATTCATAACCTTCGAATGGCCATGCCTTGAGTTTGAGCATACACACAAGAACCATATTTCATGAAATATGTAATTAAAGCACCAGATTTGCGTCTTTGCCTGGAAGTATGTTTGTCCTTCCTCCAGGGTTTAACTCCGGTGACCGCAGTTCCCCTCCACCGGGTTACATTCCTGATGCCCTCCAGCAGGTAGCGAGGAACGGCTCCTTCACCAGCATCAACAGTGAGGGAGAGTTCATTCCAGAAAGCATGGACCAGGTAACCTCCTGGGGGGATGGTCCCGTTTACTGGGAATATTGCCATTCAGGGCATTCACTATTTTATATGAGTCAGCTGGGTGGGTATTCTGTGTAGGCTGGGAATAATTAGTCAATGAACAGCTGAGGGCGGGGCGATGTTTGGATTTCATGACGTCTGATGTCGTGGGTGGACTTGGAGGGTTTAAATGGAGGGTTTTATTGGCGGCACTAATGCAATAAAACATACAGTAATTTCACATCCTGGTAAACACCTCAAAACTGCATCGTGAACAGAGTCCATATATTTTTGTGAATTCAAGTAATTATTACACATTTTAAGTATGTGAAACAATGTTTGAACTGTCAGGCCTAGTGATTTTATACAAAGTATGAATACCATTGTCATCCTTGTGACTTTGTTATGGCTGTTTAGTTGTATTTTAATAAAAAATGGTGGTACTTTTACAAGGTCAGCAATACATTTGGTTTTCTGTGGGTTTTTACTGCCCCCTGGTGGTCCATTTTGGTTCTTCAGAAGAACTGAGTGAAAACCGGAGTTGAAAGACATTTCCATTAAGTGCTTCTGTAGTCGTTCAAGCAGCTGGTCACAACGTAAAAGTGCAGATGGTCACCTGACCATTTACCAGTGCTCTGTTGTCTTTTTAGATGCTGGACCCTCTGTCAATGAGCAGCCCAGAAAATTCAGCGTCGGGGAGCTGTCCTTCGCTGGACAGTCCACTCGATAGGTGAGTCGCAGACGTCCAGCTCAAGGACGTTCAACGCCTGTCTGCTGCTTGTTGTGGAAAGCTTTAACGCGTTCGCGCCTCCTAAAATATGCAATGTGTCGCCGGCAGTGAAAACTATCCCAAGTCACGTATGCCCCGAGCGCAGAGTTACCCCGACAACCACCAGGACTTCACGGAGTGCGACGTTCCAGTCTTCGAGAAGTCGGGGAAAGGGGGCACCTATCCGCGCCGGTTCCAGATCTCCTTTGGACTCCAGGACTACACGGATGGTGAGCGAACACGGCCCGTTTTTGGTTCGTCCGGGCGTCCGCTTCATCCAGGATTCGTTTCACGATGTTGGAGAACTGCTCACGTTCACTGCCACTCTCTCTCTCGCCTCCCCACTTTCGTAGGCCGGAAGACGTTCCCTCGGGCGCGGCGAACCCAGGTCCACGGTTTCCGCTCCCCGGTCAGCTTCAGCCCCACGGAACAGTCCCCCAGCACCAGCAGTGGCAGCAGCATCTTCACACCTGACCTGGAAGAGCATGGGGTTCGAAGGCGCAGGGGCAGCGACATAGAGCCCATCCCTGCCCCCACCCTGTCCGTCATGGACATCAGTCCACCCAGCCGCTGTGAGTAGAGCTGGGGGGGTGGAAAGGGGAGATGGAATAGGCTGGTTACAAGTGACTGAGGGGTGGCTGGAGTAAGAGATATTGATTCTAATGTGTCCGGTTCCAGCTCCGCGTGCTCCGACCAACTGGCGCCTTGGTAAACTTCTGGGTCAGGGTGCGTTTGGCCGGGTCTTTCTCTGCTACGACGCAGACACGGGCAGAGAGCTGGCAGTTAAACAGGTCCATTTTGACCCGGAGAGTCCGGAGACCAGCAAGGTGAGCGGAAAAGGAGCGTTGTGGGCCGGGGACCGGTGCCGGGTTTGGGGGTGGTTGACTCTATTTGCTGTGTCCGGGATGACTTATAACCGGAACCGCTGTGTCCCTACAGGAGGTAAGCGCCCTCGAGTGTGAGATCCAGCTACTGAAGAACCTGTGCCATGAACGGATCGTCCAGTACTACGGCTGTCTACGAGACACCAACGAGAGAACGCTGTCCATCTTCATGGAGTATATGCCAGGGGTAGGTCTGGTTTGTGGCTTGTCTTACTATGACTGCAACTGACCAAAATCCACATGGCGCACCGTTTCGACATTGTGAGGACGTTCTGTGGACGCTTTGCCAAACACGATGTGTGACGCATCTCGGTCCGCGTGGAAACGTAGGCCACCTTCCAGGCTGTCTTAAACGCTGTCTCGGGTCACCGACGATGAGCACCAAGCCGCTGCGGTTGTGACGACCCGTGCGTGGCTTTTCCGCTCATTTGCCACCTGTGTCCCCAGGGCTCCATCAAAGACCAGCTGAAGTCCTATGGGGCCTTGACGGAAAACGTGACACGGCGATACACCCGGCAGATCCTGGAGGGCGTGTCCTACCTGCACAGCAACATGATCGTCCACAGAGACATCAAAGGTAGAGGTGGAGGTGGACGGAGCCAGGTTGGGGCTGGTGGAAGGAGACAGAAGGAGGGGGGGTGGACGGAGCTGGAGGAGGGGCTAGAGGGGGGGCTGTGGGCGGAGCTGGAGGAGGGGCTAGAGGGGGGGGCTGTGGGCGGAGCTGGAGGAGGGGCTAGAGGGGGGGGCTGTGGGCGGAGACGGAAGGGGCTAGTCAGGAATGTATGTGCTTAATGAGCTGTCTGTTCAGACTGGCTCCTCCCTGTTCCGCCAGGGGCCAATATCTTACGGGACTCGGTGGGCAATGTGAAGCTGGGGGACTTCGGGGCGAGTCGTCGGCTGCAGACCATCTGTCTGTCGGGAACAGGGATCAAGTCTGTGACGGGCACACCCTATTGGATGAGCCCCGAGGTGATCAGTGGAGAGGGCTACGGCCGGAAGGCTGATATCTGGTAAGACTGGTCGGGACCGGTATCCTACTCTCACTGTCTGTTTCTGTTCATGAGATTTCTTCCAGACTATTTCCCAGGAGGGGTTCAGGACAGTAGGCTGTTGATGTTGGTCAGATGTTATCTGACACGTGGTATGTGGTGACAGCAGGTGACAGTCTTCAGAAGGGTGAGGGTGATGAGAACGGTTGTGTAGATGACGTTAATGAGAACGGCGGTGATCTCTTCTCCAGGAGCGTGGGTTGCACGGTGGTGGAGATGCTGACCCAGCTCCCCCCCTGGGCCGAGTTCGAAGCCATGGCGGCCATCTTTAAGATCGCCACCCAGCCCACGAACCCCTCGCTGCCTGCCCATGTGTCCGATCACAGCCGTGACTTCCTCAAGCGCATCTTCGTGGAGTCCAAACAGAGGCCCTCGGCTGACGACCTTCTGAGGCACATCTTTGTCCATTAGCCCCTACCGCTTAAACTTTGACCCCCGAACTGCCAGTGATGGCCTTTGATCATTCTCTGTCCCCACCTTGGGCTCCACCCTCCCAGCTCCAGAAGGAAAGCCCCCATTGGACCTGAGGACTAGGTGAGAGGGTGGTTGTCTAGTTATAAGATGAAGGAAAGGTTGCTTGAGGTGGGGACTCTCTGTTTTCGGAGCTGAACACAGAGGAATTCATGAACCTTGTTTAGAGAAAGTTGCACCTTAATTTCACAAATAGGGTATGTTGCCCAACCGAACGTAAAAAATAACCTTTTTGAAAATGTTTTTATTATGTTTTTACGATGACAAATATCTTCTGCTATCGATTGTGGATTGGGACTCACTGTGCTGACTCAGTCTGTGATGATCTGGACCTTGGTGTAGATTTGAGGTGATGATGATCTGGGCCAAGTTCAGTTCAGACAAGCGTTGTGGAACAATGCAGATAGAAATGGCAGCGACAAAGGTGAAACGGTAGCTTAGGGCTTGTTTACATTACGCTACATCTTTCGAGACATGTCGTAGACTCAACACTAGATTACTTTGTTGTGTATGCTTGCAGATATCGGTAGCTCGAGATGCCACCTCCCCAGGTAGCATGCGCAGAGTTACAAGCGTGAAGACAGTTGTTTCGGAACTGTAGCAACTTTCTGTGCAGTTTGTTCAAAAGAAATTCCTCCGCGGTTGTTGCCCAGAATCCTGCGTGGTATGTCTCATCCGCTCCGGTGCAAATTCCAACGCCGTGGGAATGATTAGGCAAACAGCGATACGTCTGTCTAGCGTTTTACCCTCTCGTGATGTAAACAAGACCTTATTCTACGTGTCTGAGGCATGTTTGTTCTATGTGCTGCATCTCACCTGCATGGCGGACGACGCCGTGTCCTGCTGGACTAGTGGTCAGTGCAGTCCTGACTCGACGTAGAATGTACCGCCGAAACCCCCAGAGCACTGGCTACTGTTCTGAACACGCTGCTATAGGAACCCAAACCAGAACCCAGGATGAGAACGCCCCTGTCCCCCGCCCAGCCCTCCCCAAAACACGCTTCTCTTTTCACACTCCTGCCTATGCTGCTTTGCCTGACAATTCAAGTCTCATTTCAGCCTCTGCTCTTTTGCTGGCTACACACTTCAGTCCCTGAAGTCCTCTGTGGTGTCGTCGAAATGTTTTCTCCCCCCACGAAACAAGTTCATCTATGAATGGATCAGATTGGCAAAACCAAGGGCACATTGGTAAAATGCTTCTTTTACCCACGAGTGTTCCGGTGGTGGCCCAACACACTGATTTCTGGGACCAATTAGACTGTCTAGAATAGGGGTGTCAAACTAATTTTGGTGGGGTTGCATTCAACCGTCAACTGGGTCCAGCCAGCTGTACTGAATTGCTCACCATCTAAAAACAGAGTGAAAAGATTCCTCTGTCCACGGTTGTCCATGAGTGTTGTGGCTGTGTCCAGCTCAAAAACGGTGTTAATGTAGCTCTATCATTTCTACACAGTTGTGATTTGTTTTAAATTAGTACAGTACATTGGGTATTTTCTCTGTCTTAATTCATACTGGCTGGCTGGGAGCCCTCTTGGCCTGGAGGCTGTTTTGTTAGACACCGCTGGTTTAGGTATTTTCCTGTTCTGGCCATCGTTTGGGAGGTAATTTGTTTCAGATTAATTAAAAAAGACATGCTCCCCTCTCATTTGCACATCTACTGTCCATGTAGAACACACCCAGAATTTAATACAGTTATTTTTACTGTACTGAGGACATTATGCTGATAGGGGGGAAAAAATGTTTTTTTGCTTGGGTCCCTTGCTTAAATTTAATTTGAATTATTCTGAGCTGTCTTTCTGAGCGGCTGTCTGTCTGGGCGGCTGTCTGTCTGGGCGGCTGTCTGTCTGGGCGGCTGTCTGTCTGGGCGGCTGTCTGTCTGGGCGGCTGTCTGTCTGGGCGGCTGTCTGTCTGGGCGGCTGTCTGTCTGGGCGGCTGTCTGTCTGGGCGGCTGTCTGTCTGGGCGGCTGGCTGTCTGGGCGGCTGGCTGTCTGGGCGGCTGGCTGTCTGGGCGGCTGGCTGTCTGTCTGTCTGCCTGAGTGTCTGCTGATTTGTGACTCAGACTGTCTGGCTGTACAGTTCTGTGGTCAAATCCCTGACCCCGTCTTCTTTGCCGTGTGCCTTCTGTAGTGGTGTAGGGTATTTTGGTTGAAACCATTATCTGTATGCATCAGAACAGTGCCAGCGACGTATGGTACGGACCTTTTCCAAATGTTCTTTTAGTGTTCAGTCAATGTTTCTGCTGTGTTTTTGATCTTCTGCCTTCTCTCTGTATCGGTCTTGGCATTGGTCTTTGCCGCTCCATCCCCCCGATCAGATACAATCCCAGCGCCAAAGCAGAAACCCAGGGTGCTTATCATAATGGGTTTGGTGCCTGTGTCACAGCTTCAACCCTTAATGAACGGATAGACAGAGGTCTGTGCTTGACCATGTGCCACTATAAAGGCCATTTTAACTAGTCAGAGGTACAGCAAGGCCATATTTGATTGGTGAAAAGGAACAGAACAGTGTTTGAACACAGGAAGAGTGGAGAACTGTTAGCCAATGATGATACTAGTTACTCAGTGTTCAAAGGCCTATCGTAAGTTATCAGGTACTACTTTGTGTCGAATCACTCTATCGCTCTGTTGGTTTTAAATCTTGACTAAGATACTGCTGTATTGAACAGTACTCAGCTAAGAGCTCTGCAGTTATGCTAATCTCAATACTCAACAGTACTTGTGAATACTTATACTCCGATACTCCAGTATTGGACATCGTATGGTACTATTACGCCGTCTGCCCTACAAGGCCTTGGGAAAGGCATCGTATTATCATAGTGTGTTGTCTCCTTTCACACTTCTCCTTTCACAAACACTCCATTTGCATGCACAGTACACACATATATACACACACACACACACACGTCAGTGTTAAGCACTGGTAACTGCTTGCAGTGGATTTCAGTTAGCCATGGGCTTGAGGACTTGATTCAAGGATTGTATTGGACATCCAACAATCTACAACCAGTACCCAAGTGTGGAATTCCATCCATTTAGCTGCATTTATAAGCACTTATAATATCAAACTCTAAAATATGCATTTATTTTGGAGAATTTCAAGGGCAGTAAACATTAGAACAACCATTAACTGAATCAATTATTAGCATTATTGTGTTCCTACGCGGGAGTGCGCAATGATTTGCATGGCTTTTATTTATTTTTCTTGATGCCGATCCATAGCTTCATGGCTGAACTCTGATGAGCCTCGACAGTTCCAACCAGCTTCATTGCCAACTGGTCTGTGTTGCCATGTTTTACAGGCCACAATCACAGATAGATTTGACTTATATTTGCTATTCATATGAGGAAAATAACTGTTGTACAATGCTAAAAATTGGTGGCGCATATATATATATATATAATATAGGGGTGGATCTTAAGGATTAATCCAGCCGGACTAGTAGGCAAAAATGTCCACTAGCCCAGGTAAAATGTCCACTAGCCCTGTTTGTAATTATTTCCAGAATAACGAACAGAACTAGTAGTTTATAAATGGATGGTTTTCTATATATTTTTCCAGTATTAATGTTAAATTGGTCTGTGCACAATATTATATAAACGTAGAATGAAAGAACAGTTTTGTAACTGCAAGTCACCCAAAAATATCCAAGTTTGTATTCACTAAAACATAGGCTGCATTCAGGATAATGCAATGTTTAGTTTACATTCAATGAACGTTGACGGCAGCTGGTAAGCCAATGAACGTGATATTACTAGGCTACTGTGGTATTTAATAGTCATCGTGACAAATATGTATAAAACACACTAACAGGTTGCAAATGTTCAGTCTGCCGAACGCACCCTTACTGTTTTGGCGCTAAACTAATTTGAAGATGATTGATGTGTTTCGTGGCTTGTACAGAGACAAAATATTAGAATACTATACAGTTGTAGCTACAGTAACCCAGTGGGCGGGGCTTAGCGAAGGCTCCGACTCCTTATTTTAAGGCGAGTGTGGTGGATTGATTATGAGTCTCATAATACAAGGGCTGATGACTCATTATCTTCAGTCACCGCATTTAAAACTCCCTCGAATGAACCGGTAAATGTTCACTTGCCTGACAGACTAGTGGTTCTAAAATGAGACTCGCACAAATTGTAAATGAATCGCCTGAGGCAAGCGGGCATGATGAATTTCCAGCCCTCTATGTATATATATATATATATATATATGTGTGTGTATATATATATATGTATGTATATGTATATATGTGCATATAAATACATGTATATTGTTTTTATGATGGAAGTGGCTGCAAGTGTTTTGACTCCAGAGGGTGCTCTTGTCTGTTAGATGAACCCGAGAACAAGCTCTTATGTGAGCAGTTCAGCAAACCTATTGATCTTCTAGCCTGTAAAAGTTTTGCATTGCGAATCTGTTGGTACTAACTCCTCGAACATAGTATGAACTAAGCATTTCTATTGGCACTGGTATATTTTTATTTATTTATCCTATATTTAATTTTTAATTTTGTTTTTAGTGAGCCCTGGGATCAATTGTCAACAGAAATACCATGTGCACTATTTGAAACTGATACATGAGGCATATTCTCTCAACGCTTGCTTCTTCAACGTTTCTCATTTGATGATTGCCACCTACTTGATTTTGCATTTTTATTTTTTGTCTTGTTGTTTTAACAATTACCTATTTGCACATTTTGGGACTAGTCTGATTTTCTTTTTTTACACTGATTTTTAACACATCTGCTTCTGTGTGTGTGTGTGTTGTATGTGAATGGGGGGGGTGTCCCGAGAGTGGTTGTGTTGCGCAGGGATCTTCAGCTGGAATGTAATGTGGGAGCCTGTCCTTTTAGCTAGTTTAGCTTCACTTTCCCAACCACACAACGCATGTTATTTAGTGGTCATAGTGAGAGAGACAAGCCCTGATTACCCAATCTAGCTTTGAAAACATCGGACGGTCTGTAGCAGATGGCTGGCTGGCAAGCGATACGTCCTCAATTCCGAAATCAGGGTTGGGTTTACAGATATTATCGTGATGACTCGTGTGCCGATTGAATTTGTACTGCTATTCCGTGCCATTTTGATTTGATGTTCTGGATGTTGGCCACCCAGAGGAGGCATAGAGGACTTCTGATCAGTCATTGGAAGTGAAAGAATTCCAAAAGAAAGATCCATTTTGAAAGAAGGAAAAGCACTTTGGTACTTAGGTAATTAGGTTACAGAACCAACGATATTGTGATGTTTTTGTAAAGGGAATACAAACTCTTTGTTGGCGTTTCCCCTTCACTAGGGGCTAGTTGGTCTTAGGTAACAGTAGCCGTCAGCCAGCTGACACGCCCTTTCCTTTTCCTGGTTTAGATGTGCCAGGATAGGATGGGTGGGTTGGGACAAGGCGGTTGAAGTTAAAGGCAGTCAACTGAAATTCTGTAGGACGGGCCTCTCCGCATTCCAGTTCCCTGGGTATTACCAACAGGCTACACCAATTGTCCAATACGCTCTTTTATAAGCTACTGATGCCACTCCACGGTACAGAAAGCACTTGTCGTGTGTGTGACTGTGTGTGTGACTGTGTGTGTGACTGTGTGTACTGCAATTTGTGCTCAAAGGACACTGCAGCGCCCAAAATGCCTTGCGCATTCAGACTGTACAAAAAACAACAATAAAAAAAACATGTACAAATGTATACATTTGAAAAATGTACCCTTTTTAAAAAGATAGATTACACTTATAGCCCTTCTGTTTGTTCTGTGTATTGTAAAATAAGCCATGTTTATAATTCTATTTGGTTTGTGACCAATAAGCCTGTTTATATCAGATATGTATATCAGTGGTACGCATAATTTTTTAATATATATTTTTTAGTTATTTTCCTTTTTTATTGGAGATTTTATGCATGGTTGGATCCTGAGAAAGAACCGCTGACGATTGGGAAGTCTGAGTGTCCGGCTGACTACCAATTTGTTTGTGCTCTTTGTCTTTTCGAATGTTTGCGTTGTCAAATGACGACAGCAATGGAGTAGGCAAGCCGGAACAAATCTGGGGCCAGACTAAGACACAACCTCCGGTAAAGGGAAGCTGGAGAGAAGAGATATCTGAATGGAAAAGGGTCGGGAGACTATTGTCAGTCAGTTGGCACTTTGATGTGTTCATTATTATGATGACAAAATTAATAAAATATATTTATTTCACCTGTTGAAAATCGTTTGGTTCTTTTTTTCCCAAAGTTATTATATTTTGTTTTCCAGTTTGTATCTGACAGTGATTAAAGGACATTTTCCGAAGACTCATCTTTTGGACTAGCTAAAGGTTTGATTGCATAGGGGAGACCTGATAGAATCAACACAAAATAGGATTTTTTTCACTCCTGAAGAATTAATTCATCTCAGAAACCCAGACCTAGCTACATTAGCACAGCCCATTAGCCTAGTTTTCATTCCTTTTTACTTATTTCAGAACCTGTACCCAAAGATGTGGCTACGACAAAGATTGCAGTAAGTGCTTGACTTTTGCCGGAATGGTCTAGAAGGGTGTTCTGGTGCTTTTAATTTTAGGCAGTGTTCCGATTCCCTTTCTAGTCAAAAATTCAAACCTTATTGAAACAAGTCTTGTTAACACATACATTTTGATGAACATCGTCAAGTGCGCGATTTGGCAGTAACGGCTCTTATTTTATCCCAGGTCAAGCACTTATTGCAATGTTTTCTGAAAAGATTGGTACAAAGTCAAAGAAGAGCAATGGCCTGCCAGTCAGAGCCCTCATGGGTAGCTCCGCTTGCAATTGCGTGAAACGTACTACCGCAGACTGATTTACAAATAAAAAAATATTTTGTCAGTTCTAGCAAAATAAGTGACAAAACACTGAGCGTCCGTATTTTACATCGGCAAGTGGTATTAATAAGTTGCATGATTCCAAATATTATTCATGGTCACATCACCCGCGTAGCGTGGTGACGCCGGGCCGCGTTGCCAGCTGTTGTTCATGTTCATATAGAGAAATCCCGAACATTGCGTATGAATTGGACGCACGATTTATGGGCAGACTTGTGCTTATGCACTTGATAAATTAGGCCCCAGGAAATATTCACTGTTGCTTGAAGCCCAATGACGTTCCTCGTGGAAGAGCGCTACTCGGTAAAACTACAAGTCTTCTGATTGGTTCTGAACCTGTTGTGTTGACCCTGTGGTAAGGTCAGCAGACAGGCTTGCCTGGACCCAGGACTAGATCATCTTAGATGTGCCCCCCGCGCCCAGATCTCTCCTTTTTCATGGCTCTTTCTCTCTTTTATGTAACTCAAATATTACATATTTTTTCCACAAATAGGCCTTTTTTTTAATAATTCCATAATTTAATCAGGGCCCAGTTCTGAGCCACCCCTATCCTGGGCCCGGGACAACAGACCCGTTTGTCCACCCCAGTGGCGGGCGTGCGTGTGGTGATGATACATTCATTATGATGGTAAGACATTCTGAATGGTGTTCCAGTACCTGTTATGCTTTCCGTGTTACCTCTATATTTACACACTTTTCTAGATGTATGATCCATTAGTAAATGATTACAGCTTTCCTCAGCCTTGCACAGCTGCTGACTGAAAGGCGAAACATTTGTGGAATATTTTCCCACGGAAAATAACTCAAAACACACTTAAAAATATGATTATTTACTGTATGATCAAAGCTTTGTTCTATCTTGAGGATAATGCCAGCTGCAAAGCTAATCCAAATGCTTTAATTGTTTATTTCCTTCTGTGTGTTTCAGTTGTTTTGTTTCCCCCTCACATGTTCCCACAAGCAGCAAACCTCTGGTAACAGAACAACCAGGTCTACTGTTTTTGTTGGGGCACAAATGTATCATTCCTTAACGAAGGGCTAATTAAATCTTCAGTCTCTGCTAAGCATGGGTCCTTTCATTGTTTTGCATAGAACATCGGACTCTATAATGTCAAACTAAAATGTATTCAGGGCATAGGTATTCAAATCCCCCACTATGTTTAGGTCCCTGTAAATTAGTTCAGGATGTAAAATTGGCTTGACAAATCACAAGTTACATGGTTTCACTTACAAATATATTTTTTAAATGAGACCCTTTTCCTCTATGCCAGATACAACATCCCTTAGTCAAGTATGCTCTAGCATTCCAAGTTAAGATTCAACGAGTCCAGAAAGGTTTTTTTCCCTCATGAATAAGGCCAGTGATTGCTCAATGGATAACAAAACTCTACAAAAGCACTTTTTATTATTCTAAAAAAACAAAAAAAAATGTATCCCTTTCCAAACTGTCAAGTTAAAAATAATGCTCTGGATGATGTAATAGACTTAAATCTGTTGGGACTGACCGACTAGTTCGGAGCCGGGTGTGGTCTGGTCCTGGTCGGGTAGATTGGGGCCTGTTGAATACCTGATCTCTTCCACCAACTCTGTTAATCAAAAAACCACTCCACTGTTATTATTTTTATTGCTGTTTTTATTCTATAGTTGTATCTTTGCAGCTATTGCTGCGTATTTCAATTAGTCTTTCTCTTTAGCTAACCCCTAAGCAAAAATGCCATTGTGCAATTGGCTTTGTTTGCAAATTACTATTCAAACTTCAAAACTTGAGGGAGGAGGGGTGGATCCTTTTGCAGTCAAAATAGCCTATGTGTGATAATGAGTGATCCCCTTTTCATTTTTGTAATTGACCTTTTGTGTATACAGTATTTGCCTTTGTGAGTTTTTTTCCCACTGTCTTTTTTGTTTTTAGGACTGGTTGTTATCGGTTGTGGGAGAAGGGACAGTTAGTTCTACATAGAACCCCATTTTACACACTAGATTAGCCGGGCGGGTGTTACCCCAGTATTTTTAGGAGCAAGTAGGCAGGCTGGTTAGGGTTCTCTTAGTAAGGTTAAGGTGTAGTAGAGGGCCGTTTTGTTTATTTACATTCTTTTGACCACATTCCTATAATACCTTGTCCTGCCTTTCCTGTTTTGTGAGCGCTTAGTATTTAACATATGTTTTGTTGTTTGTAATAGGTATTGTTATTCATTGGTTTATATTACAACTCGTCCAAAGGTTAAATTTGAGTTCTGTTCGCCTTGTCCTGTCATTTTAGTTAGTTACACACCACAGTTCTTCCCTATCCATTTGTGTTATTTATTGTGTGTACAATCATCCGCACGAGGTACACGCATGGTAAGAACGTAGAAGGTACTTCTAGTTCTCTTTTTCAGATGTAACATGGGACGGTTGTCAGACAGCCTAAGGATATGGAGACCGACTTATGAAACTAGACTCTAATTTTTTTTACGAATAGTCATTAGTATATTGTCCATAGTGTCTAACGCTCAAACAGTAATCACTAATTACATAAAACAAGTAATTTAACGTGCGATGTCTCGCCTGTTGCATCTCAAGCGAGGGTATTGATAAACCGAACGTGTTTCGGTCACGCTCAGTCCGGATTTAAAAAAACATTGAGGCGTGTCCAGCTGAACCATATAGGGGAGACCGGGGAGGTCCGTAACACTGGGTTATTTGTAAAACAGTCACTTTTACCATTCAGAAAAGAGCAGCGGTGGTATCATTAATATCGTAGACTCCAATTTCCTTCTCGAGCTCACACGAGAAGTTACACTGAAATTTTCAACAAAAAACAGATTTTCAGGTAAGAAAGTATTTTTTTGATCAAGATTATTTTTAGCCTAGCGTTCGGACTATTGTAGATGCAATATTGCAACTTATATCACCTGAAGTAACAATTTCTCTAGTTAATTTGATGCTTTGCATTAATGCTAACTTCCAACCCACATACCTTAAACAGTTAGCTATGTAATGGCTGCTTGTTGTGGGCATGGGTGTAACTAGCATGCCAAGGCATTGGAAGTCAAAGACAGACAGGGGTGTTCCTGCAGACATTCTGAGAAAGGTTGCAATTGAAGTCAGGCAGGGACAATCCGTGAGATCAGCCACCAAGACCCATTCCATCTGTTATGTCACATTGTACAGTTATTGTAAAGCCACACAGAAGCAAAGAGAGGAGTGTTCAAGTGAGAAGCCCCTTGTAGGCCACCGTAGTAGTCAGGAGGATCTGATCTGTTATGTGGGTTAACCCCTCAAGAGGTAACAATGAGATAGGAATAATTTTAAAAAAATGGTATACTCATATGTTTAAGATATTTCCCTTCTTAATATGGTAACCCGGCACAGCGAGAAAAGGTTTCTCTAGGGAGGTTCCTCTCTAGGTTTCTTTCAAAATTTCAGGCTTCATAGGGAGTTTTTCCTAGCCACTGAAGTTCAACACTGCTGTGGTTTGCTCCTTGGGGTTTAAGGCCAGGTGTTTTGTGAAAGCACTTTGTGACAACTTCTGATGTAAAAAGGGCTTTATACAATACATTTGATTGATTGAATTATTATCCCCATTATGAATAGATAGAGAGAATTATTTACAGCTTTTCAGCAACAATTGCTGTGGCTTGTTTATTACTTATTAGCCTAAGGGGTCATACATCATTTATGGAGATAACATTGATCACCTGCTTTTAGGTCAGGAAGTTTGCATACCAGTTTGCAGTGGACAATAACTGTAAACTTGTATGTATTGTATAGTGTGGATCTTATTTGAGCTAAATACCTGTCACTGTCACATCCACCCCCAGCTAATGTTACAACTCACCCCAGTTCTGGGGAAGGTTGTAACAATGTAACTCTTTGCATAAGACAGTTACTCACAATCTGTGGTTGTGTAGTAGACGTCCAGTGAGTTACATTTGTAGTAGACAGATATGAGTAGTATGTATCAAAGTTTGATAGACCTAGCACAAACAACCACTGAGTTTCTGACGCTCCAAAAACATTTGTTACTTCCATCCCCGGTCTCCCCTAGAACCCCCCCCTCCCCCCTTCACGGATGTATCATATTTGTCGGTGTTGGGGAGAAGCAGACTATTTATTTAACATTTAATATACTCAATGTTATAGCGTTAGTGGAAGGACTCGTCTGGAGCTGCATTAAAATGTGAGTATACTCGCACAGACCAAAATAACTTTTTTGGCAGCGGAATTGTCATTAGTCCGACAAAGTGCGTTTAATCTATTGAGACCCAACCATCACAGCGCATTCTAAGAGAAAGTTACGTTGATTAAATTAGTTCGGTGCGTTGTTTGTAGTGGGATTACTTCAATATTGTAGCCGAACTCATTTTTACCAAACAAAGTTGTGATTGTATTAATTTAAAGTTGTATAACAACGTAACATTTGTGTTCATTATCCCACAAACAATTATTTCATTGACTATATGGAGCCCTTTTGCTTATTTTGCATTGCATTCAATTTGGGACAATTTGCATAACTTTCATTTGCGAACTTCGTAAAGTAATCATTGTCTACCTTTTCCTTCATGATCTCTACTTAACATACGTTGCCTTGCTTTGGGAATCAGGCCCCTACGACTCACAGTTTGCCATTGCCGGACACTGTCGGCGGTGCTTGACCGCTCTGTGTCTGGGGGTCTGAGGTTCGCGTCCAGTACCAGCAGACATTTCGGTGCAACGTTCCAGACGACAGAAACGCACCCGAAGAAGTACAAATCAATAGACGATTTATCGGGACCTAGTTTGGCCACGACGGTGTATTGGCTGTTCGTTAAGGGTTATTCAGACAAAAGCCATGCTATGCAGGTAAGACCATTCATACATTTTCTTCCTTCTTTCTATAACGTGTAAACAAAAACACGATATTATTTTAGTACACAGAAAATGCAGGCAGTTTAAATCACTGACTTATTTTGTATTGAACACAACACAAAATTGATGAAATTGATTTGCTAAATTGACACTTGAATGACTGCAATGTTTTTTTACATTTTTGTAGTCCATCTTGGTCTTCGGTTGGCAATGTGGATAGGCCTATTTAAAGAGGCAATATGTGCTGTAGCCTACTACTAGTCCTAAATACAAGCAGAAATGGCCAGTGGACATTATGCTGAATACTTTTTTTTAAGATGTTATGTACTGCAGATGATGAGTACCCCAAACTACAATTTTATGCTGAGAAATGTTATTTTTGAATTGTTGCACAATTTGCCAGTACAATCTTTCACAGAGTGGTGAAACCCTCCATATATTTACTCCCGAAAGACTCATCCTCTCTGGGATGTTCTTTTTATGTCCATCAACCAATTCACTTGTTGCCAATTAACCTAATTGTTTGTGAGATGTTCCACCAAGTATTCTTTTTTGCATTACACAACTTTTCCCAGTCTTTTGTCCCAGCTTTGTTGAAACGTGCTGCTGGCAACAAATTCAAAGTGGGTATATATTTTTCAACAAACAATAACGTTTCTCATTTTCCACACTTGATATGTTGTCTTTATTTTATTCTCTATTGAATACAGGGTTTAAATGACGTGCACATCATTGCATTCTGGTCTCTTAATTTTTTCCAGGGCTGTATATACAAGGCTTATGTGTAACACAGTACTCTGGTAAACGGTATCCGTTCGAAACCAACAGGAACAAAGAAAATGCTACATTGCAAGCTAACATTTAGACTGTCAGTGGTCGTTACTTATCTGATTAAAGTGGATTCAACTGTATTATAGACCTAACAGTTTATACTCAGATGTAATATTGTGCAATGTAAACATTTGTGGAATCATTCTCACTACTATCGGAACCCACACACTGTTTTAGACAACGATGAGTTCGTCTTTGAAGTCCAAGTCAAAGGAGGAATGGCTGAGAGTGGGTTTGTCGGATGGCCGATAGGAGCAGCTGGTACAGTGATTCGGCAGGGGTCCAAAAAGGCCATAGTGGCATTTATTTACACACAACTTTCAGCAACCATGGTCACAACCTGATAACCCACCATATCTCCCAAACATTAAAACAGGCCTCGGTTTATAGGGAACCGCCCAGAGATATTTGGGAAAGCTTAACCCCTAGGGGTCACATCAGTGTCTCCACCAAGCATTCTATATTTACACATTCTTTTTTAATAACCGTTCAATATATACTACTTCTAATCTTACCCCCCCACCCCCTCCATGTTATCCAAAAGAAATCTGCATCAACATTAATTAATCACATCTCAAACCACTCCCCTGAAAATATCCCCTTGGTCACGCCCGGAACCTATTTTAGCTGTATACTGGTTTCCAGGGAATCTTTACCAGAACACGGCTGGATTGCCGGTCACTCTGGATGGTCAAACCACATGGTAAGTACATGCATTTAACATTTAGTTCACCCAACTATGTTGGCACTTCCACATATCCATTTGGCACATCGGCACAATGGAACTGTCATACAGTACAATCTGGCATAACAACACGAATGTTACGTTCTCCTTGCAGGCCGACCCAACCCATCAATACGGACGCGGTCCACCCGCAACACCAACACAACAGCTTTGAAATACAATAAATAATCTAAATCCACTGTGTTGTTAGTCTGGACATTATTAATTGCTATTCGATATCCCTCTAATCTATATATAGTAAGAATTAACTTAATGCATGTAACCTAACAGTATGCATAATTAGCCAGGGGTTCTAGGTAACGGAGAGGAACTTCGTTACTGGGTTACTGCATGAACACAGCGGTTAACCGTGTGATGGATAAATGGTGGGGGGAATATTTCCTGCAAAAATTTCCTGTCTTGCTGGGGGATTTTTATTTTTTTTTGGATGATCCTATGCCTTTCATTGGAACATCTCAAAGGAAATGACCCATACTTTTGAGGCTCCAGAACATAACAAATGATTTATTGATACAAATATGATGCTGTGAGCTGACTGGGGTGTGGTGCTGCCCACTCAATAACACACTTTCCTCATACTGTCACAAAAACACACACTTAGTAACACACACTTGGTTCATACTCACACACAGACAATCAGTAACACAAATTTTGCTTTATTTTAAATACAGACTTATGTACTTTCACTATTTCATACTATCAGATCTCTTGTGATTAACACACACACGTACGGTATATCTGAAGTACACATACACATGTATATACACACACCACACACAGTACATGCACTCATGCGATGTACTATTTTTACTTTTTATTTTCAATCCTACATAATTACTAAGTAAGGTGCTTTGCAATACTTAAACTAACAGTTTGATTGTAGCAACCTACATAAGTGACTGGCATTTCTTTGCATTCACTTCACCATATCGATTAAACATGAGAATGTTTTCAGTGAAAATTTGAATAACTAATTTGACGCTTCTGCGATTGAAATTTCCTGAAGTAAAACCTTTTTGTGGTAACCAGTTCCCATAATGCAGTGTATGTTCTAAAATAATATACATTTTTGTGTGTGCATTCAGTAGGCTCAATCTCAGTATTTTAATTATTTACACTAGTAGTTACACAGTATCTTTTATAATTTTTTTCCCACAACGTATGTTCACACACATCAACCCATGGTGTGATAGGTAGATCAGACTAGGTGCAGTATTCCTTTGTTGATGTGTTTGCTAACCACAGTAATGCACGGCCCATTAAATAATAAAAAACAGCTGATCATAATCTGCCGTTGGCTCTGATCCGATGAGTGAGTGTAATAAAAATCAAGGAGGCTTAAGCTGAACCTTATTTCCACTTTGAGTTGTTCTAGAAGACCCATGGATTCATTTTTCACCAGAAACCATTAATCACCTCTGTATCAGCCTGGAATAAGCATGGTTAGGACCGTCCAAATTCATGACTTGAATCTGTGTGTCCCGAGCCACAAAGGCTTTACTGGAAGTAGAAACGTACTCAAAAAGCCAATGTGTAACTACATTCACAACAAGTGTTTCTGTGCCTTTCCAGAATCAAAGGTCTTCTTTTGCCTCCAATCCAGATTGAACACAAGAACATCTTTGGGCCCATCTGGCGCTCGCGTTTCGGCCCATTTGACGTGGTGAACGTGGCGTCCGCTGAGTTGATAGCCCAGGTGATCCGACAGGAGGGCCGCTACCCGATCCGAACAGAGCTGCCGCACTGGAAGGAGTATCGCGACATGCGGGGACAGGCCTATGGACTCCATGTGGAGTGAGTGGCTGATACAAATGTCTCGTTTCCTGGTAAATTTTGCCATCCACCTGTGTTCATGGTACCTGGAATCAATGTCTCATCTTGTTTCCATCTGCTCCCTTCCTCCTCTTCTCCACCGTAGTGAAGGCCCAGAGTGGTACCGTATCCGTAGAGCTCTGAACCCTAAGTTGCTGAAGCTGGCCGAGGTGTCTCGGTACGCTCCTGTCATCCATCAGGTGGTGGGTGACCTTCTCCAGCGGATCGAGAAGCTTCGCCTCTGCAGTGGGGACCACGCTACTGTGCCAGACCTGGCCTCAGAGCTCTACAAGTTTGGCTTTGAAGGTGCAAAACCAGGTTGACGTACATACTTAGGTTCATTCAGCGCGCTGTGCTTTCGCAACCTACACAACCTCCCCAGGATGGCTTAACTTAAAATGCTCACTGATAATCAAAAATGTATTTTGGGGACAGCATTTTGCATCCTGTCAGGCCAGTCTTTGTATTGTTGCTCCTTTTCTCCAGGTATCTCATCTATCCTGTTTGAAACACGTCTGGGTTGTCTCCAGGAGGAGATCCCAGAGGACACGCTCAAGTTCATCGCGGCGGTTGGCGAAATGTTGACCCTTTCTGAGATTGTTCTCTTCCTCCCATTATGGACACGCAAAGTCCTGCCCTTCTGGAAACGTTTTGTCCAAGCCTGGGATGACCTTGTGGGTGTAGGTATGTGTGAGGTCTGTGTAGCGCCTGCATGGCGTTGATAGGGTTGTAACTCGTCAGGTTTGGCTGAACGTCCACAATGCAGTCAGATGTCGGTTAGCGGTGTCGCTGTAGCCGCAACAACAGACTATGTGCAGAATCATAGAGGAGCCGCTGTAGGATATGTAGCAGTGGTATTCAAATCTTGCCCTCAAAGCCAATTGCACTCCATGTGTCCATTGCATCTCTCTAATCAGGGACGTAGCCTTCTGTTCAATCTCATCCTTAATTGTACCCACCAGGTGTCCCAGGTTTAAAGTTCCTGATTATGGGTTGTAATGAAAAAATGGAGTGGCACAGGCTTTGAGGGCCTGAGTTGAATACCACTGATGTACTGTATAGTGTGTGTACATCTTGTGGACTTATTCACCGTCTGTTTATTACCTCAGCTCAGCGTCTGATTGACCGTAAGGTGGCTGAGATGGATGTCCAGGTGCAGGCCGGCAAGCCGCTAGAGGGAATGTACCTGACACACCTACTGTCCTCTGATAAAATTTCACTGAGGGAAGTCTACATCAGCGTCACTGAGCTTCTCCTAGGTGGCGTTGACACGGTGAGAAGAAGGGCTCATGGGAGGTCATGCAGGGCAGAGACTATGCTACCGGAGAAAAGTTTGGAGTCATTTTTATAAAGAAAAGCATAATTTCTGTTCATTAAGACAACATCAAATTGATCAGAAATGCAGTGTAGGCATTTTTCATTTAGAAAATGACTGTTGTAGCTGAAAATGGCAGAGCTTTTATGGAATATCTCCATGGGCATGAGGAAGCCCATTTCCAGCACCCACCAGTTCTGTGTTCCAGTGGCATGTTGTGTGTGCTAATCCAAGTTTATCATTTTAAAAGGCTAATTGATCATAAGAAAACACCTTTGCAATAATGATAGCACAGCTGAAAACTGTTGTGCTGATTAACGAAGCAATAAAATTGTCTTTAAGATTAATTGAGTACAGGGAGAATCAGCAATTGTAGGTTTGTTTACGGGCTCAAAATGTCCAGAAACAAATATTTTTAAACAACTCATCAGTCTTCTTGTTCTGAGAAATTAAGGCTATTCCATGCAAGAAACTGCCAAGAAACTGAAGATCCCGCACAACGCTTTGTACTGCTCTCTTCACAGAACAGCGCTTACTGTCTCTATGCAGAATAGAAAGAGGAGTGGGCCCATTGTATATCAGAGCAAAATGACAAATACATTAGTGTCTAGTTTGAAAAACGGATGCCTCACTGTTCCTCAAAAAGCAGCTTAATTAAATAGTACCTGCAAAACACATTCTCATTGTCAGCATTGAAGAGGTGAATACAGGATGTTGGACTTATAGGGCACGTTGCAAAGAAAAAGCTAGAGAAGAACATTTGTGAGGCGCAGACTGAATGAAAAGATGCTGGAGGAGTGCTTGACCCCATCTGCCAAGCATGGTGGAGGCAATGTGATGGTCTGGGGGTGCTATGATGGTGGTGAAGTTGGAGATTTGTCCAGGGTAAAATGGACCCAGAAGAAGAGAGCCTATCACTCTATTTTGCAACTCCATGCCATACCGTGTGGATGGCTCTTGATTGGAGCCAATATCTTAAAATAACAGGACAATGACCCAATGCACAGCTCTAAACTCTACTAGAAAATATTTAGGGAAGAAGCTGTCAGCTGCTCTTTAATGAAGTTGCTAGCACAGTTACTGGATCTCAACTCTATTGAGCTGTTGTGGGAGCTGCTTGACCGTATGATATGTAAGAAATGCCCATTAAGCCAATCCAACTTGTGGAAGGGGCTTCAGCAAGCTAGGGGTGAAATCTCTTCAGATGACCTTCAACAAATTTACAACTGGTCTGCAAGGCTATAATTTCTGCAAATGGAAGATTCTTTGACAAATGCAAAGTTTAAAGTGCACATCGTCATCCGACAATTCAAAACAGAAAGAATGAACAAAAGAATGAAAATGTCTCACACTGGACAGATTTGAAGTTGCCTGCATCTCAAATGTATCATGTCTGCCGGTCCCGTCCTTCGCTTGTTTGTTGGTGTGTTCGTGATGTCTGTTGAATGAAGGTTGGAGTTGCACACTGGCTTAAGTGCTTTGGCACTGAGGTTGGCAAAAGAAATCACAGTGAAATAAAGGGTTTTGAAGTGCACATCCATAGAAACCAATGGTTCACCTTACTGCATAACAACGCTCTATCAAGATCATAACATGCATTCTAACACAGCAAATGTTTCCAAATGTCAGTGGACCGTATCGAGAGACGTTTCGTTTCAGACATAAATTACCACGTGCTACATTGGAATGTGTGTTGAGATGTGTCTGATCTTTATAAAGGGTTTTTAGATGGTAATTTTTTTATTAAGTCCGTTGCAGAATAATACTGCCACTGAGGTAGTCTGTTACACTGACAAAACAACCAGAATGTCTGGCTCGACCGTAAACAACCAGTAACCTTAAAGAAAGAGCAAGACTTGCCTGACATTCCTTGTTGTTGCCTAGGCATGTCCCTGGGAATCTTCCCAGTGCTTCTTTGGAATTTGCTACTGAGGCAAACAGATGCCTTAGGTCTTGTTTAAGTAAAACCTGTGTCTGTTGGTCAGAATTCATATCAGCTCAATAGATGGCTGTGTTTTAGCCTGATGCTCTTTTTCAATGAACAGATGTCACTCAAGATGAGCTAGTGTTACAAAGTAATGCCCTTAGCTGCTTTTCAGATTTAATAATGCTAATAAATACTGATGACCACTGACCAGTAGTCCCTGCCAGTGTTCACCACAGTTAAACCCTGTCTTTTCATTTGTCCTTCCCCTCAGACGTCCAACACCCTGTCATGGACGTTGTACCACTTGGCCCGTAACCCCACGTCCCAGGACAGGCTATACCAGGAGGTCGTGTCAGTGTGTCCAGGTCAACAGCAGCCCAGCTCTGAGGACCTGTCAAGGATGCCTTATCTGAAGTCTGTGCTAAAGGAGACTCTGAGGTGAACACACCTGCTCGCAAACACACACATACACACACACTTAGTCAATATTCTGTTTAGTTACATACAAATTCTAGGACTTTTAATTATGAAAAAAGGCCATGTTCAGTTTGATTCTATCGGGTCTGGAGATTGACTTGGCCAATGAAAATCGGTCCACTTTTTGGTTCTGTTAAATCCCCTCATTGCTATAGCAGTATGTTTGTTGTCATTGTGTTGCTGTGTGACAAAGTGCTTTCCAAATAGTTTAGAGGTCTTTGCTTAAGCAGGTAAGATGTTTAGGCCTGGTACTTAAGCAGGTAAGCCCTTTAGGCCTGGTACTTAAGCAGGTAAGATGTTTAGGCCTGGTGCTTAAGCAGGTAAGATGTTTAGGCCTGGTGCTTAAGCAGGTAAGATGTTTAGGCCTGGTACTTAAGCAGGTAAGATGTTTAGGCCTGGTACTTAAGCAGGTAAGTTGTTTAGGCCTGGTACTTAAGCAGGTAAGTTGTTTAGGCCTGGTACTTAAGCAGGTAAGATGTTTAGGCCTGGTACTTAAGCAGGTAAGATTTTTCCGTACACTACAGTGAAATTCATTCTGCTGCTGCCAAAATCTGTTAAACTACAAACAAGAACTGTGAGCTGTTCCAGCGGCAGCCATACATGGCCAGAACATGACACCACCTTCCCAGTGTATCACAGATCAGGTGCTATGCTGTGTTTTTGTTTCTCTCTTTTTCCAAATTCCTTCACTCTGCACTTGTTAATCTTTACCCTGTCTATCTATAATAAATGTTGTTCCTGAAGTGTACAGGCTCGTATCAGTAGAATCTGTAGTTCTGGTAGTTTTGGTTGAGGCTGACACCCATTCCTGCCTTCTAGATTGTTCCTAACCTGTCTGTTTGTTCTACTTAATTACGATGAGCATTCACCTAAAACCGATGCTTCGTTTAAATGATGTTCCAGACTGTTTTTAATAAGCCTAAGGTTGTTTTTTGTTTTTGTTTTTTTTATGCCATTTTAAAAACCTGACTAACCAGAAACACTGGCCAAATACTTTTGTTGCCCTGAAATAGTAGAACTTTGTATGTGTAATTGGTGTTCACTAATATAACCTGATAGTAATTGTTTGACTTCCTGTTGAATCTTCATTTAAGAGTCAAAAGTTCATGGTCCAAACCGTTCCAGAGGGCACCGAATGTCTTTCCATCACTTAAGTTTTGTATTTTGTTTTTTGTGTTTTTCATGTCCTCGCCCTCTTTATCTACATTCTGTGTTCCATTTCTGGTCCAAATGAACTTAACATTCTTCCACCCAACTCCCATGTTTTATAATTGATGCAGACACATTTATTGGGATTAATTTTTCCACACAGCTACCAGCTGAATGTTGTTTGGGGTTTGTGAAATTCAGTCCGTCCTACTTACTCACTGAAGCGGCTGTTGCAGGATGTATCCCGTTGTCCCTGGGAACGGCCGTCTTACATTAGAAAATGAAGTTGTTGTCGACAACTACCTGTTCCCAAAAAAGGTGGGGACCGACGGTGCAGATAAAGATCAACACTCCTATCTTCTTGAAGTGGTTTTCAGTTTCATTGAACTCAGAACTTTAATCAGTATGGTCCTGAATTCCTGTCCGTCTCCATCTGCCGTTTTCCTGGCAGACCCAGTTTCATCTGTGCCACTATGCAGTCAGCCATAACGAGAGGGAGTTTCCGGATCCAGAATGTTTTAGGCCGGAACGTTGGCTGAGAGGAGAAGCGGAGGCGTACCAACACCATCCCTACAGCTTCATACCCTTCGGAGTGGGCGTCAGGGCCTGTGTGGGCAAGAGAGTGGCAGAGCTGGAGATGCACATTGCCCTCTCCAGGGTAAGTAAGAGTGGAAGATGTCATTTGCCCATGGAATTGAAATAATGTAGTTTTACCTAGTTCAGAAGCTAACTTTGACATATCCAACTATCTACTATCTAATACACTGGTCCCATGCAGTATTTTGCGGTTTAAACCATGGCAAAAATTATCAGATGGTGTAAGTTTCTGCAAGAGTGCTTGGTAAATAAGCAAAAGAGGGTGCTTTTCTCACATTGCATAACGAGCAGTCGGTCTAACGCTTGATATGCGATACGACGATGACTTCACCAGACACATATCAAAGGGTACAAACCCAGTTTGCCTGATTTGCATCATTCAAACTCCACTGCCATAGCGCAGTATTTTTTAACCCTCTCGGGGACCCCCAGCCTTTCCACGTACTAGTGCAGTATTTTTCAAAGCTTTCCTGGGGTTGTTTGAGAATGTTTGAGAACCTCTGCCAGAGTAGACAAAATGTAGCAGAGAGCGTCATGAAGATATATTTCCATGGTTTTACGGTAACCCTCTTGACCCCTGAACAGTAACCCTGGTAACCCTCTTGACCCTGAACTGTTGTCCTTGCTCTTCAGTTGATGCAGCATTATGAGGTCCAGCCACTGGATGGGGACCCCATAATTGAGCCAAAGACGAGAACACTCTTGATCCCGTCCAAACCGATCAACCTGCGCTTCATACCCAGGGCCTCAGGAGGGCGCCAGTGAGTAACAGAAAGCACTTGACCACAGTCCCTGGTGATTTGCTGCGGAAGCCTCATGTGGTTATAAGGGATATAAGAACTTCAGTGTGACTGAACATTTCTCTGTTGAACCCAGTGTGGCAAGAAATCTACCCATGGGAAGGTTCTGGTTGTAAAAAAACGGTTTTGTAGTGGATGCGTTTATGAAACAGCAAGGGTCCTCATCTTAAAGGTATTGCCTACCTGAAGTGCATAGGGTATGATCGTTAAAATGACATGCGTTTTATACTTCAGCAAGAAACTTAAGTGTAATTCTAAACATATGAGCTTTCCCTAAGACACCTGTGTTTTTATCATGACTTTAAAGTCAATGTTATAGGCTTTTCTGAAACAGTGTTAAACAAATCAAAGGCATTGCAAAAGAAAACGGTTGTAAATAATCAAGAGCCACAATGTTCTTTATAGTTTTGAGAAGGGAATAATGGATATCCCAGACAGTGGCAGTCACAATCATTATGCACATTACAGTAGGCTGCTGCCTATGAAAGCCTTGGGCCCCCAAATCACTATAACCACCACTGATCCCAGATGAGTGATGTGATGGCTTTTTCATTCGTGACTCAACTAAACCACCTTACATACTTACACTTCTCATTGTCATCGCCAGGACAGATTTCAGACTAAATCTTATTGCACGTTTTCACAGAAGGCACATTCTGTTTCATTTAGTTGTTTTACTCCGGTGTGTTATGGTCATTGATATTGTATTTGAAATCTTACCTTTCAGTAAAACATTTTATTTTAATTGCATTTGTTTCTCTTCATTATTCACACTGTTTCAGGTCAACTCACATGATTTATGGTTTCATTTTTAAATAAATATTAATATATAATATATGCCTTTTATTTATTCCAAGCATTCGTAATGTAATAATTATTTTTGGAAGAACGTCTCACACGCATCGCGGTCAACCTTTCCACGTACTCTATCAAGTTAGAAATCACTTCCACATCCATCCAGCCCTGCATTTTTTCCAGGAATGGTATGCTCCGGCACGAACGTATTGAGCGTGCTGATGCGAAATGTCACCGCCGGACGCACTGGCTGCACGCATTATTTTTTTCTTCTGAACACTACGAAACCTGATAATTGGATTTGATGAAGACGCCGGGTACACCGCTAACACGAAGCAATACATAGAGTATAATATAGACTATTTCTATTTACATTTCATATTCTACAGTTGCTAGTGTCTGGGTACGTTGTATTAACTGGAGTAAAATCAATCATCCGTCGCGCGGCAGAGCGCTATATAGAATCGTATAACCTACTAAACGGCACTCATACTGCCATATATATAGGGAGTGTGTATCAAAATGAAGGATGCTGAAGGATTCTGGGGAGTTGTTTTTGGACAAGATGCGCGCTAAACGGACGATGCCCAAAGGTGGCACAACGCGGATATTTGCAGACGGTGCTTCGTAGGATGCTGTGGCTTTGCGATGGTAAGTTGCTGTCAACCGTTAGCCTCTTTGTTCATCATTGGGCTTGTGCCGCGGGCATTTCAGGCCAAACCGTTTTCCACTGGCCTTCATAAACGGCTGCGACCACTGTCAGGTCGCTGTGGTTCAGGAGCAAATACAGGCTAATTACAAATCAAGTAATACTCGTTTACATCTAATGAATTAGGTCAGACCTCTACAGACCAGACACCGCTTCTTCGATGTCAATTATAATTTCCATGCTACTGATGTCGACGGAGTGTGCTAAGATTCCAGTATATAATCTGATGGAAACAACCGAGGTAAACCGTTGTATTCATGGGATCATTAGTCTGTCGTGGAAAAAAGTAGACTATAGTGTCACAGGCTAAACACATGAAAGATAAATTCACGGCAGTCTGTGTGATATCATTATTTTTCTAGTTAGGTAGTCTCTGTCACACACTTTCCATGCCAGTCTCTTTCACCTGTTTGTCGCGGACACAATGAGACAACATCTTGAGACATGTTTGAAACCGTCAGGCGTCTCGCGTTCCCAATCTCCCCCCACATCTCCATGTCGCTCATTTGCTTCAACTCTTATTTTGTACAGAGTAAATTCGAGTCTTTAACTTAGTTTAAACATTAATTCCGGATAAATCGCAGGCGGTCATAATAACGTGCAAACTGTGTGTTCATGTTGGTTGGGATAAACAGCACGTTGCACGTTGATCACCATTGCATCAAAAAAGCATGTTATGAGACCGATTCCATTGCACGCTAAAGCAACAGTTCCGTTCTGTTTTGTTCCTACGCATTCTCAGAACATATGAGATCGCTAACCAATGTACACCAAGGATGGGAGACCGTCGCTGGCTATCTACTGTATACCATCAATGGCGTCATGACTTCCATGTGTTGACATATCGACCAATGGAAGCATAGTTTTTTTTTCCACAGCTGGAAAAACAAAACAATTTCTGATTGATTTAATTAATTCCATTAATGAATCGCTGGGTTCGTCACATGCCACGGGAGCTTAGATGACAAGTGAGTTAATGAAAACTATGATTGATTTACGACCGGGTTCGCTGTTAACGTGAGGTCAGTGTAGAAGTCAAGGGTCATGGAAAGGGTAAAGTAAGCATGTTCAGCCTGAAATAAGGAACTCAAAAGCAAAGTACTCATTGAACACGCACGCACGCACGCACGCACTTACACCTTGTCCGACAGGTCATTGGATGCATGATAAAATGACAACAATTATTGACTGATTTATGGAGATTAAGGAATTTGTTTAATTGTACAAAGGGTTGGTTGTACCTGGAATGCTAATCTTCTCTTATTATTGTTTATCACGAACACGTCTCTGAAAACCTTGTTTAGAGATGGTCTGTCTAGAGGGCCTTTGATTGTGTTTGTGATATAGGATGAAATGACTTCATTCAGAGCGAGACAGATGGTCTTGTGTTGTGTTTGTGCTTGGGTTACGATAAGGGTTCACACCTGTGTTTGGTTGAGATCTGTGTCTAAATGAAAGCCACTTACTCTGTAAATGTTTTTACACACTGGGAGTCATTGACTTGCTCGGTGCAGTTGCTGCCCATAGTTAAAGACGCCCTCTGTGATTGTAAGCACACAACATTTTGAATATTTTTTACTAATCAGAATTGTTTTCACAGGTTGTGACAACTTAACAACGGTGTACACAGTCACACTATGTGCAAAAAAAATGAAACCGGTATTGGGCAATATAGACCATTTCATCGCTACTAGCAGAAATTCCCTGAAAATCGAAGTGCGTTTTTAACATCTTCGCTTCCTCTCCTCAGCCACTTCCCATCATTAGCGCCGATATTAATGAACAGTACATTGATTAATTCAGTTTATTCAATGAATCATTCAATCACTCAATCAATTAAAATAATTAAATCACTGAGTGCATTATTAATTGGGTCAATAAACCATCATGTCATGCATTCAGTCGATATATTATTGAATCAGTCTTTCATTCTGATCTGGGTGGTCGAAGGAATAGGGGCCATTTCTGGATAACTGAGACGGTCCAGTGTGAGAATCGGTGACGCGATACGTTACAGTGGGCGAACGCCACAGAGTGGATTGTTTTTGGACAATCTCCAGCTCCTTCCTAACGGGGGGGTGTCGATGACTGCAGGAGCCCCTGAAAGGCTCTCTGGAGAAGGAGCCGTGGTCGTGCAACGCCTCCGTTATATAAGAATGTCAATACAACGTGGAGACCAACGGCAGACTTTACACCCGGAGGACCAGGAGCAGGCTGCCACGGTTCCTCTGGAGGAGGTGGAGATGGAGTTTAGAGGGAAAGGAGTAACAGGTAGAGAGGGAATGTGATGCATAGAGAGAATGTCGAATGGAACAGTCGCCTTAAAGGATAGGTAGATGTCTTGGGAGAGGGGGAGAGAAGGAGCGGGAGATGTGGGAATAACGGACAGGGAGGAAGATTGAGGTGAGCCCAGTGCGTATGAGCTGTGTTAGTGAGATAGTGTCATTGCATTAATCCAGGGCTCTGCTGTCCTTCCCCCTGGCTGTGTATGCAGATAGAAGGACCCAATCTTATTATCTGTCTGTGTGAGGAACACACACGCTGAGATTAACACCAGACCGTGCTAACACCAACTGAGCCTTATTAAGTCATGAGCAAGAGGAGCGCGGGCCAGTAAGCAGACTGTTGCTTAAAACTGTTTAGGCAATTCCGCCGCCTTGATCCGTTAGCCTCCGAGCGGTTTCAGATGAATCAATTCAATTGAGTTTGACGAGCTGGTAGAAAGCCACCCGTAAAGAACCACTGGGAGCCGGGCTCCGCTGACTCTCTAGATTCCCCCGAGACTCCTGTTCGGATCAGGTCCGGACATGAGTGAAGTGGTTTGTTCAGGTCATTAACGATGTCAAAGGAGCTCCGTCCCGGAGTGGGGAGCGCGATAAGCGCAGCCTCAGCAGTCTGCAGTGGACAACAATGGACGCCATTCATGGTGGTGTCCACTGACACACAAAGCTCTCATAGAGGAACCCCTCGTTCTCTCTCTCTGCCCCCGGAACCACCCGTCCGCCCCCCACCCCTCCACTGATGGGCAGAATGAAGAGACTTCTAGTCAATTCACTCTGATGTGCTGCTAGCTGACCCCATTGATTAGTGGCCACTGGGCTTACGTGACAGTTGCTGTGTCCTACAGTATCCACAGTGCGGGCAGCATTTACCGCAGCATTTTCCCCAATTTTGGGCCACACTGGCCACAGGCCAACGCATATCACCCCGTCAGTGCCTCTATGCTAGCGAAGCTCTGTCTGGGCCCTCAGTAGAGAAGCTTCACCTGGGCCCCCCCCCCG